>JAAAPX010000184.1:0-59347 GCA_012656285.1 Aspergillus fumigatiaffinis
TGTACCCAGACTCAGCAGCTGCTTGAGAAGACTGAGGCTTATATCCAGAGTCTGGGGCAGATTGACCAGACTGGGATGACTGAGGCTTGTACTTAGACTCAGTAGCGGACTGAGCAGACTGAGGCTTGTAACCAGACTCAGCAGCCGCTTGAGAAGACTGGGGCTTGTACCCAGACTGTGGGGCCGCTTGAGATGCGGACTGAGGTTTGTATCCAGATTGCGGGATGGATTGAGCAGACTCAGGCTTGTACCCAGACTCTGGGGCCGCTTGAGATGTGGACTGAGGGCTGTACCCAGGGTCTTGGCTGAATTGACTCTCAGGCTGATACCCAGACTGGGCGGCGGACTGAGCAGACTGAGCCTTATACCCAGAGCCTGGGGCAGATTGAGCAGACTGGGATGACTGAGGCTTGTACGCAGATTCTGGGGGCGCTTGAGATGCGGACTGAGGGCTGTACCCAGGGTCTTGGTTGAATTGACTCTCAGGCTGATACCCAGTCTGCGGGGTGGCTTGGGATGAGGATGATTGAGGGCTATACCCAGGGTCTTGGTTGAATTGACTCTCAGGCTGATACCCAGTCTGCGGGTTGGCTTGAGATGAGGATGATTGAGGACTGTACCCAGACTCTGGGGTTGATTGGGACGCAGACTGAGGCATATATGCAGACTGCGGAATAGATTGGGATTTAGACTGCGGGGTGTAACCAGACTCAGGGTTAGATTGACTCTCAGGTTGATACCCAGTCTGCGAAGTGGCAGGAGATGAGGACTGGGGCTGATACCCTAACTGCGGGCTTGCTTGAGAAGAGGACTGAGGCTTATAACCTGATTGCGGGCTGGCTTGAGATGACGACTGAGGCCTGTAGCCAGACTGTGGGGTAGCCTGGGATGCGGACTGAGGGTTGTACCCAAACTCCGGGGAGGATTGACTCTCAGGCTGATACGCTGACTGTGGGATGCCTTGCGAAGCGGACTGAGGGTCATATCCAAGCTCCGGAGAAGATTGAGTCTCAGCCTTATACCCGGAATTCCCGGTGGACTGGGACGCAGACTGAGGCTTATATCCAGACTGTGGGGTGGCTTGGGATGAGGACTGAGGGCTGTACTCAAACTCCGGGGTCGATTGAATCTCGGGCTGATACGCTGACTGTGGGATGCCTTGCGAAGCGGACTGAGGGTTATATCCAAGCTCCGGAGAAGATTGAGTCTCAGGCTTATACCCGGGATCTCCGGTGGACTGGGACGCAGACTGAGGCTTATACCCAGACTGTGGGATAGATTGGGATGCAGACTGCGGGTCGTACGCGAACTCAGGGCTAGATTGACTCTCAGGCATGTACCCAGTCTCTGGGGTGGATTGAGACTGGGGCTGGGCGTTGTACATGAACTCAGGACTGGAGGACTGTGAAGGCTTGGGCCTTTCGCGAAGGGGCGCGTGGAGTCGAGTGGGTCTCGCCGACGGCGTAGCCACAGAGTGGGAGCTTGAAGGAGTCGCGGGAGACTGCGAACTTGACGGTTTGACCACATGATGGGAACTTGAAGGTGTGGCCGGAGATTGGGGCCTTGAAGATGTAGCCGTAGTTTGAGATATGGCTGGAGATTTGGCAGTTGAAGATGTGGCCGTAGATTGAGATGTGGCTGGAGATATGGCAGTTGAAGATGTAGCCGTAGATTGAGATGTGGCTGGAGATATGGCAGTTGAAGATGTAGCCGTAGATTGAGATGTGACTGGAGATTTGGCAGTTGAAGATGTAGCCGTAGATTGAGATGTGGCTGGAGATTTGGCAGTTGAAGATGTGGCCGGAGATTGTGCACTTGAAGATGTAGCAGTGGAGGCAACGGTTTGATCGGACGAAGAGGCCTTGGGACTGTTGCTGCTCGAGTCACTGCCCAGGAAAGGCGCATCGCTCTCGCACTGGTATCCCTTTCCACTCAAGGAGCCCTCGACGGAAGGTCCGGGGAGAGGAAAGTTAACTTCCTGGCCTTCCACTGTCTTGCACTTGCCGGGTCCGTTGACGTTAGCCTGGAACAAGGGTGGAAGGCTGTCAAAGCCGCCAGCACGGCGGGAGAAGGCAGGAGACAGGTCGCGAGCGTGCTGACGGGCCTGAGAACCACCCTTGATGGTGACCATAGCACAGTTCATGTACATCTCGCGGTTTCCGATCTTGTTGAACCATGACCAGGCCAGGAGGGCCTCGCCAGACGGAGCGTCCGAGGGAATTTGAAAGTTATACTTGGAGGTGAGAGGGCATCCTCCGAGCATTGAATGGATGACTTTGAAGGTCTCGCCCTTGTCATAAGAGAGCGCAATCTGGCAGGAACCTCCGCCGTGCGTCGCGCTGCCCTGTAGTTCAAGTTCGTACGTTTGGCCGGGCGTATAGTCAGCAACAGACTCAAAGGGATCATTGGCATATCCCTTGCACGGGTAATCAGATCCATCTGTTGACAGGGGGTTCGTGTAGGAGTAATCCCTTTGGTCATCCGCGTCCGGGTTCAGCGGGCTCCGAATGGGATACGGCTTCGACATCTGCATATGTCCGGAGACACATGATGCCAAAAGGGCCGAAGCCACTACCAGGCCCTTCATTGCGAGAGCAACCCTACGATAATCTGTCTTTGAAATGGAAGATAATTTTCAAGGCGACTCTGTATTTGTAGAGTTAGTAATGTCCGATCCACAATAACAGTAGTGTCCCAGGGGCTTGCACGAGAGACAGGAAGAACAAGTAAAGGGGTTCTCTTCAGTGTCATCGGCTCACACTAGCTAGACATATGAACAGGAGACTCACCTAATAATCTTCAGACAACCACGGTTGCCAGACACAGAGCTGTAAGGAACAAAGCTCGCAAAGAGGTGAAGAAACACGGGGCAAGAGCCAGCTCCTTATGATCGAACAGGGACTTCCAGTAGATCAGAAGGAGGACGTTGACTGAAGAAGTCCACAAACTAGACTCTCCTGCTCAGCAACCGGAAAGACAGCCTCACAATTTGTTTTGCTGGTTGCTGAGCAGCCTTTTTAAGTCATTCGAGAGATGAGCTGGTATGCAACTCTGTACGACTCCATGGCACCTGGTTTCGGATTATAATCACCAAGAATGAACGCTGGATGCCATTGTCGGATCCACTATGGCGTCCACGAGTGACAGCTCACCACTCTGTTTTGAGGAATGAAGGAACGTTGGGGGTTCAACGGACTTTTGACCTTTCACCAGTAAGCATCGTGGTCGCTATGGCCTTGGATACTTAGCACGGACCTTGTCAAGTCCAAACGAGGCAGTATCCAAGTCAGACCCCATAATCGGCGTGCGATATTTTGCCGGCAGAGATAATCGCCTGGTGGTTGTATACGGAGAGAGTGAGGACCTTCCATGACGATATATTGGCGTTGACGACCACCTTGTTTTTCGGGACAGGATTTGAAGATTGTTGATGAATGGAGTTCAGATGATGTGATATGAGCTGGTTTCCATGAGATAAAGGAAGGGTTGTGATGGAATAGAGAGGCAGAAGAAAGTCAACGGTTGATGGCTGCGTGAAGTTGTAGGTACGCACTACCTACTCCATACTCTACACTACAGAGCTTGGCAGTGACTAGTCCCCGGAAGCAAACATGCGCCCCTGAAAGGCTTAAATTGACCATCAGCTCCAGTCTCTTAACGTAGTACTGTATCAAGCAGACGCGTCCTCTAGATAGATAATCCTGACCACTCATTTGCTGCTGCTGTTTGCATTTACACCCATCGTTTTGTTTTCCTCGGTTCCTTGGCTTCTTCCCTCATTTCTGCCGCCAGACCCCGATCGATCAACGATCAACGAGTAAACATCATCGATCATCGATCGCAGAGGGGAAATGATCCGTCATCACAGTTAGAACTCATCAGCAACTCCACCTGTTCAACAGCAAGTTTTGCTGGATGTTGCTGCGGCCTACTGTTTCCCAGCAGCAGAGGATATTAGCTCAAGCTCTTCTCTTCCAACATGCCGCACGTTCCCATGGTGGCCTGGAATTTGGCCCGCCGCAAGCTTCGATTCGCCACGTCTCGTCGTCACGGTGGATAACTCAATCAGCTTCCGTGGCGAGCCAAAGTCTTTCTTATTCTCTAGCGCAGAGCCGTGGACGTTCTTTAGTTTCTGTTTGCTCTTATGGACGCGTTTCCGGCGTGATTGCGACACATTCTTCGGCTGGTCGATCGTTTAAACTGGTGACCACGCAAACTTTTCCTCCATACCTGCCTTCGAGAGGATTGTCGCGGTCTCTGGAATCTGTTAGCATGCCAGCCAGTGCTGTTGTGCCGGACGACACCCTCCGGATTGGGATTGTCCCACAAGCAACGAAGTCAAACGACGAGCCATCTCAGGATGTTCCTTCAGACCCTGAATCAGATGACGATGTTCCTGTTGAAGCCGAGGAGCTTCAGGATGCTCTCTCGCGTCCCCCACCTGTGAATAGTAGCTACCTTCCGCTCCCCTGGAGAGGCCGATTAGGCTATGTAAGTCAGGCTGATTCGCGCATTCTTTCGGATGCTGGCCCCTCTGTAGTTGTGTTACTTATGGTGTGTAGGCTTGTTTGAATACATATCTACGGAACGCGACCCCGCCAGTGTTCTGCTCTCGGACCTGTCGCATTGCGTCCATTCTTGAAAACCGACACCCACTTGCGGATCCCTCGCAGCCGCCTCATCCGACCAAGAACCGCCCTGATCGGGATCGGACGCCTGATGTTGCCCGCGGACAGGCTTATGTTGAGTCTCTGGGACTGGCCAATGCGCGAGATCTGATTAAGCTCCTGCGCTGGAATGACAAATATGGCATCAAATTCATGCGGCTAAGCAGTGAGATGTTCCCTTTCGCCAGCCATAAAGAGTATGGCTATAAACTTGCCTCATTTGCTTCAGAGGTCCTCGCTGAGGTTGGCCGTGTGGTTGCCGAACTCGGTCATCGAGTGTCCGTACATCCTGGCCAGTTTACTCAGCTTGGCTCGCCCAGGCTGGAAGTCATTGAAAGCTCGATCCGCGATTTAGAATATCACTCAGAGATGTTGCAACTCCTCCAGTTGCCTCCGCAGCAAGATCGCGACGCTGTCATGATTCTCCACATGGGGGGTGTATTCGGCGATAAAGAGGCCACACTGGATCGGTTCCGGGAGAATTACAAAGGTCTTTCCCAGGATATCAAGAATCGGCTCGTTCTGGAGAATGACGATGTAAGCTGGTCAGTGCATGATTTACTGCCCATCTGTGACGAGCTGAATATACCACTTGTCCTCGACTTTCATCACCACAACATCGTCTTCGATTCCAGCCAAGTGCGCGAGGGTACCTTGGATATCATGGATCTTTTCCACCGGATCAAGGCAACTTGGACACGTAAGAACATCACTCAGAAAATGCACTATTCGGAACCTGTTCCCTCCGCCATCACGAATCGACAGCGGCGAAAGCACAGCGATCGGGTGTCCACGCTTCCACCTTGCGACCCGACCATGGATTTAATGATCGAGGCCAAGGACAAGGAGCAAGCCGTTTTTGAATTGATGAGGCGGTTTAAGCTGCCTGGCCACCACCTTTTCAATGATGTATTGCCTTACACGCGAACCGATGAGAACAGACCTTTCAAGCCTCCTCGCAAAACCAAGAAGAACGGAGGGTTCGTTGACCTCGAAGCTCAGGTCCCTCCTGCTCCTACTGTTCCCGAGGAAGAAGTAGGCATGGGAGGTCCGGAAAGAAGAGTCTATTGGCCACCAGGTATGGAAGAGTGGCTTCGGCCGAAGAAGATCATTCGTGTCAAAGCACGGCAGAGTCCGGCAAAATCGAATGCATCGAAGAAGAAGGCAAAGGCAAATGAAGACTCGTCACAAATAAAGGACGAGGATGCTGATGAGGAAGATGAGGGGCCAGCGACTCCCAAGCCTAAGACTTCTCGACCACCCAAACGCACTGCAAGTGTAAAAAAACAGACAAGCAGGAAAAGGAAAGCTTCACCGACTCCGCCCTCTACTCCGTCTGTCTCTGATATCGAAGGTTTAGATCTGGCGGAACCGCCCATTCTTTCTGGTACTGAGACTGCCAATACTCGTCGTAGCCGACGCGCAACGACCGCGAAGGTCAATTACGCCGAGGAGAGCGACTCTATATGAAAAGATCTGCTTTATATTTCTGATGGAACATTGTCCTCAATGGCTGCTGGGCCAGTCTTCTGTATAATTAAATCACATTCAGTCTCATACAATGTATTATTATTGCATATGTGAAAGTCACTCTCCAAGGGAAATGATAAGGACATTTTGACGAGGATCTATTAATAGCAGTATTTTTCAGGGGCTTCATTTGATTCCATTTTCCGTCTCTCTTGTAAGTCGTTAGTGGTGCATCTGCGGACGATGATGAAATGATGTCGCCCGGTCCTGTTCCGCTTCTCCACAGCTCGAACTCACAAGAGGCTTGACAGCTTCTAGACTATCTATCTAGTCTCATTTTCTGCATCCCCGTTGATTCTGTCGCAGTTCTTGTCACCGTTAGATCAGCATCTGTTCGCCATGTTCACTTGATCCTTGATCACGTTTACTCGGGAATCACAGCCCACAGAATCTCTGATCCGGCGACACCTAAGCACAGATCTCGGGCAACCTTGCCGCCTACGAAGCTCATCAATAGGGATCACCTGGTTTTCTACGACCTTGACGTTGATAGTATCAAGCTCTGCTTGATTCTCCCGAATTCAACTCGAACTAGATTCCTTCCATATCGACCCTGGCTCCCAAAATCTATCCTCGCAGTCGTTGGCTAGCGCCCCCGCCGACGTCCCAGTTCAGGCGCCAACCCCTCTTTCGGTTTCTCCCCTCGCTCCTTCGTCCCTCGAATCGAGACCGACAGACCAGGCCAGGGCGGCTTCTTCGTTTCTTTCGTCTCCTCATCGGCCCTCACGCCACCCGCCGCGCTCAGCTGCGCCTTTGGGGTCTTCGGCACGAAACAATCCCCGCCTTCCGCCACCGAGCACAAGCAAGGGTCTATCGCGCCATCGTTCAGCAGCAAGCAAGACGGGCACGTAGACGGATCTCGGGTAAGAAGGGTATACTTGAGCTTCTGCTTCTTGGGCGGAGGGGACCAGCCAGGCGACTGGGTGCTGGCTTTGCTGGAGGGTCGCAGCTTGTCCCGCGCGTGAAAGGTCTGCGAGCAGCAGGACAAGCCCCGGATGCAGCTGCGAGATCCTCGATGTCCCAGTACGAGTCGTCCGCGTCTACATCGTGGGGCGCCGGGGGTGGCGGGCGGCGCAAGAAGGTCTACGAATATCTGAAGGCGGCTAATGAGCTACGGCAGACATACACGGCGCAGTGGGCGGCGCAGAGGAATAACCAGCGCGATTACAATGAGGATTACTACAATACCCCTGGTGCGTTTTCCGATGTAGAAATCACGCGGTCTGGAAATGAGGAGATGGTTTTGTTCCCAAGCTATGCGAGGAGACTTGTGAAGGGAAAACGGCCGGAGGTTCAGGCACGCCAGCGGCGCGATTCGACTTCGACGATTGATGAGTACCGCGGTGTGTCGGACGATCCAGAGCCCGCGTCCGAGTGGACACGATACGAGGACGAGCATGCAGTTGTAGCTGTCGATGTGCGAGGCTGGGTCTACGCACCTCACCGCGGGCCGATGACCCGGAAACATCGCTTGCTGATTGCGCTGGCCAGGAAGTTGAGCGGCATACCTGCTCCTAACACTACGTTGGCTGATGATGGCAACGCGACTGTAGCTGTTGGAACTTCTACGAAAACGAACGGGGCTAGCGAGGAGGAAATGGTGGATCAAGAGATGCAGTCTATCATCAATAACGCGGAGAAGAGCGCAGATCCTGTATGGAAGGGCAGTGCTTCCGATGATCGCAGTTCAAGTGCTTCTTCTGAGAAGACCACGCAACCCTCGCCGTTGAGCAAAGATGAGCTGACAGTTGCGAATGCGCATCTCATGGAGAGACTGCGCCCCTTTCTTACAAATCCCAGGGCGGCAATGCCTGTGACTGTCTTCTTCTACAATGACGAGCAAAGCCAATCGAGAAACATCATGACAGACGAATCGGGCCACTTCAATCTCCGTGCAACACTGCCGTTTGTACCAACTCACATACGCGTGTTGGCCTCAGAGGAACTGTCCGCTACAAAAGAGATTCAAATCATCGAGCCAACAGGTGTCAGCTTGATCAGTGACATTGACGACACTGTGAAGCATTCTGCCATCACAAATGGCGCGAAGGAGATATTTCGGAACACTTTTGTCCGCGAACTGGCCGACCTCACTGTCGATGGTGTCACTGATTGGTACAACGAGTTAGCCAAGATGGGTGTAGAGATTCACTACGTCTCTAACGCACCATGGCAACTCTACCCGTTGTTGGAACGTTATTTCAAACTGGTTGGACTTCCTCCCGGGTCCTTCCACCTGAAGCAGTACAGCGGCATGCTGCAGGGAATTTTCGAGCCTACCGCAGAAAGAAAGAGAGGCTCTCTGGAACAAATCCTGCGGGACTTTCCTGAACGCAAGTTCATACTGGTCGGCGATAGTGGTGAGGCAGATCTTGAGGTCTATACCGATATTGTCCTGGCAAATCCTGGCAGAATCCTGGGCATCTTCATTCGTGATGTCACCACGTCAGACCGTAAGGACTTTTTTGATAAGTCCGTCGATCATCTAGAAGGCGTCACTGCTCGAAGTCACAGCACTCCTCAACTTGTCGATGACTCGGATGCAATAGCAAAGCGGCCCGCGTTGCCACCTCGTCGGCCCCGTGAATCCCCAGGGCCATCTACAGATGCCGTTAGTATTGATAATGGCGACCTGATCGATCTACTGGACGAACAGGAAGAGAAAAGCGTATCGGCAGATACGCCCAAGCCCGCAAACTTCCGTACGCCGCCCTTGAAACCGAGCAAACCCTCCTCCCTTCGAGCTGTGACAACGAATTCGGAGTCAACAGAAAATGGGGTTTCTTCTCAAATTCAGGATCTCATCCGGCGCAAGCCTGTTCCTCCAGTGCCCCCTCGCCGGCAAATCGCAACAGATCAAGAGGAATCTTCGAGCTCCCCTAAAGCATCGACACAGAGTACAAGTTACGCTGGCGGCGCCCTGAATGCAGTCCAGTCGGTCACTAACTCCCTTCCCGCGGCGACAAAGCAGTTACCGTTCCGTCCCAAGTCTTCTGACGGCAATGGCGCGGTAGATCAACCATCTGACGCGACAAAGTCGGCGCGTCCCAAGCAAGCCCCTCCGCCTCCACCACCGCGGCGTACAAATACAGGGGCTTCAACTGCGACTTCCGATAGCTCCGTTAACCGGCCAACATCGCAAAAAATACAGTCATACCCAGCTTCGGCCGCTGCTGCCGCGTATCAATTCGCGTCTGAACGTCTCAATTGGTCTGCGTCGCCAGCTGCTTCACTGCGGTCGAGAGCTTCGATCCCATCGCTGAGTCGCTCTAGCACCAATCCTGTGAACAATCAATCAGACTCGTCATCTGTTCCCCCTCCTCCACTACCTAATAAGAGAGAGGAGCTGTGGCGACGGCGGTGGGAACGGGCTAACGAGCTCCTAGCGGAGCAGGGGGTTGTGTTGGGCAGTTGGCGTGTGGGAAAAGATATGAAGGATGTCAGTGTGTGGTTGGTACAACAGGCCGTGAAAGACATGCAGAATGATTCCAAAACGCATTCTGACCGGAAGACATGAAGATTCTTTGTATTTGACCACAATGTACAATTGTCTTGATGTATATATAGCATACGTGATGTATATCCAGCATATGATAGATCATGACATGACCAGCGTTCTGACAATGTACTTTAACCCGAGCGTGATAGAATAATCATCAAGCAGTTAGAAAAGACCATTCTTTGTAACCGGACCATTTGATCACTGATCTCCGCGCTTCATGTCTGCCAATATGCCAAGAAGCTAGACTCGTGTCCAGAGCTTCCCAAAAGGGTAACATCCTCGGCTCACGGCTATCACAGGAAAATAACTAATCGTCCCCGCATGATTGGCAGTCTCTCGCATCCCCCAGTATCTATCTATAATATTCTCGCAAACCATTCTCAAATCAGATCCTAGACTAGTATTGATGTGATATTCTCTGGTTGATCCTTACTTCTACACCTAGCTCCGACCATCTCAATCCTCCATAGACCCTCCTCCCTCACCATGTCCAAGACCTTCACTCGCGCCGAGGTCGCAAAGCATAACACCGAGGACTCCCTCTGGTGCATCATCGACCACCGCGTCTATGACCTGACCGACTTCCTAGACGCCCACCCAGGCGGCAGCGTCGTCCTCGCGCAGGTCGCTGGCCAAGACGCGACAACAGACTTCTATAATCTCCACCGACAAGAGGTGATCGACAAGTACCGCGATCAGCTCTGCATCGGCACCATCGAGGGCGAGACTCCTGAGGTCATCTCGCCCGAGCCGGGCAGTCTGAGTACTGTTCCATATGCGGAGCCGCTCTGGCTGCGGCCGGAGTTCAAGAGCCCCTACTACAAGGAGAGTCATCGGCGGTTGCAGCGGGCGATGCGGGAGTTTACGGATCGGTATGTGACGCCTGAGGCGCAGGAGAAGGAGAGGGATGGGACGTATATTAGCCAGGAGTTGATTGATAAGATGGCCGAGGCAAATGTGTTGGCTATGCGGTTGGGGCCTGGGAAGCACTTGCATGGACGGAAGTTGTTGGGGGGTGCGGTCGATGGGAAGGAGTTTGATTACCTGCATGATATGATTGTTGCGCAGGAGATGGTTCGGAGTAACGCGAGAGGTGGGTAATTTCCTAAGGGTGAAGGGCGATGGGTGCGATGCGCTGACACGTTTTGCAGGCTTCCAGGATGGAAATATGGCTGGGATGGTCATTTCGTTGACGGCTGTCCAGCAGTGGCTGCACAATGCCCCTCTGCGCGAGAAAGTCACCGAGGAAGTACTGTCGGGGCGCAAGAAGATGTGCCTGGCTATCACCGAGGCATTTGCGGGCAGTGATGTGGCCGGTCTCAAGACAACGGCAACGAAGACACCTGATGGAAAGCACTACATTGTCAATGGCACCAAGTAGGATCATCACTGATATGGCGCTTTTCATGATGCTAATCAACCGACGTTAGGAAATGGATCACCAACGGCATGTTTGCTGACTACTTTGTCACCGGCTGCCGGACCGAAAAGGGCTTCTCTGTGCTTCTGATTCCTCGCGGTGAAGGCGTCGAGACAAAGCAAATCAAGACCTCTTACTCTACCGCGGCCGCCACCGCGTTCGTTCAATTCGAGAACGTCAAGGTGCCCGTTGAGAACCTGCTGGGCGAAGAACACAAGGGTTTTATCGTGATCATGAGCAACTTCAACCACGAGCGCTTCACCATGGTCTGCGCCGTCATTCGCATGTGCCTGACCGTCACCGAAGAGTGCATGAAGTGGTGCAACCAGCGCATTGTCTTCGGAAAGAAGCTCATCGAGCAGCCTGTCATGCGTCAAAAGTTCGTTTCCTTCCACCCTTGACAGTCTTCCGAAATGTATGTCGCTAACCATTGATGCTAGACTCGCCCGAATGATCTCTCTCTGCGAATCCAACCAGGCCTGGTTGGAATCCATCGCTTACCAGATGTGCAACATGACCTATGCCCAGCAAGCCGCGCACCTCGGCGGTCCTATCGGCCTCCTCAAGTCTCACTCTACCCGCTGCGCGCAGGAAATTGCGGACCACGCCACGAATATCTTCGGTGGTCGTGGTATCACCCAGTCTGGAATGGGCAAGGTTATCGAGATGTTCCACCGGACATACAAGTTTGATGCCATCCTCGGTGGTACGGAGGAGATCCTGGCTGATCTCGGCGTGAGACAGGCCATGAAGAAATTCCCCAAGGCAGTGCTGTAGACGTGCTCTGCACCGTCTGGCCTTCTATCGTTCATTCTATTTGTAATTATACATCTCTTCTTGTTCTCGGATAGCCTCTTTCTAGATATTGAACTCCTATACCAGTCAAACTAGACATGCAATCAACTAGATACTGCTGCGCTTCTTGTTTCTTTCGTCCAGCTCTTTGGCCTGATACCCAGAACCCATACTTGTCTCAACGCGACGAGAAAACCAGAAATAGATCCACCATTCTTTTGAAGACGTCATTAAAGGCTGAGTGAACCAATAGCCTTCAATATTGTCAACGCGTGGCTCGTTTCGTATTTGGAACTTCCATGAGGGCCAGATGATCTAAAAGTAGATTCTGCCGAGGGACGCCTGCTGCTCGTAGCGACCGAGAAATAATGTGAGTCATATCAAGATGACTCGTCTGTCGGGCGTGAGGCGTCCGTTTTGTATATGCCCATTGCTGAAGGGAGAGTTGGGGATATTGCCTGATCAGGAAGGTCAGTCAATTCCGGGGTGGGCCTGAGGCTTCGATCCCGAGATCAGGTGGAGCACTGGAGCAGAATGCTGCCACTCGGCGAGTAATTTCCGCCAGCTTGAGTAAAGAGCTTATGCTTAGCCGCAGGACTCTAATCCGCAGCTTACCTATGGAGATGCGGTTGGCGTGTCTTGGCGACAGGCGAGGATATGCTTTGGGATTGAAAGAATGAGGTGTATTGCTTTTCGACTGTCCATGTGACATACTGACGTACCACCGGAGTGTCAAGCTTCGAGGCCCCCTGCGAATGCAACTCTGGTGGGGTTGGGAATGGAATGTGGTTCTTAAGAACCAGGGATCACCCTTCATCTGTATGGGATATGCGCATTTCAATTGTTTATTCTGCTTCCTACAGTGGACAAAATGGAACTGCTGCAAGTCTCTGGCGCAGCATATTACGATTCCTTGCTCGGTCGTCGACCGCAAAACCCGCCCCAGGATTTCACTCGCGTTCTTTATATCCCTCGTCACAATTCAGCAACAGTGCACCTCCCACTATACGATGTCGCGGCGCAGTATCGCAATGCTGTCAAGGGATGCGTCCTCAACAGCAGCCAATACGTTGTTCAACTGAGTATGATGGAGAAGCCGCGAGATGACGGGATGAACTGCGAAGTGGCCTATCATGTCAACCTGGACAGAAGCGCGACGGAAGATGCGCCTGTCCGATTGCAAGTGCAGCGGAGATCGTTGTTCGAGGACGGCGAGGCGATAGCGCATGCGTATGTATTCATCTAGGCTGTTTGCAATAACTCCACCGTTCGCTTGGAATGTTGACTGTTGAAATGAAATAGCCTGACCCGTCTGCCGCCTCATGACGGTTGTCTAATCGCTAGCAGCAACAGCCAGAAAGGGACTGACACGTGTTGCACGCTCATGGAATCCTCCTTCCCGATACAACCGAGCATTCGAGGCAAATACAGCATCCCACATCCTTATTTCACGTTCCTGCTTCCAGGGAAGAACAACCACCAGCAGATAGTCCAATGGCAGGTCCGCCCCAAGGAAGATAGCCTGCGTCGATACACATTAGTTGAAATCGGTGCGGCGTCAGAGAGGACTGACGGCGCGCCGTCAGAAGACAATGTGCGAGAGCCGAGAATCTTAGCAATCTACCATCATATCGGAATCAACGTGTGGTTGCCAAAAGATTTCAGCGAAGGTGTGCTACTTCTTCCAGACCAAGCAGGGTCGGAAGATAAGGAGCGGGAGCTGTTGATAGTTGCAAGTCTATTGGCTTTGCTTTGGCAACTGCGGGAGCAAGTGCAAATGAAGCCGAAAAAATTGAAGAGTGGCCACTCTCGAAATTCCCAAAACATGTTCCAGAAGGCAATTTCTGTCCTTCATAGGCATTAGCCATCAAAAAAAGCATCGATTAATTATTGGACGGTTGTCTGAATCATACCATGCCTGTCATATAATCAGATAATCATGCTGCTGTGTCAATTCGGGTGAATGAGTCTGTAATCAGTCAGAGGCCTGTGGAATGGAAGCGAACTAAAAAGTCAGTAGGTTGCTTACGAAGG
Source organism: Aspergillus fumigatiaffinis (assembly GCA_012656285.1). Classification (NCBI taxonomy): domain Eukaryota; kingdom Fungi; phylum Ascomycota; class Eurotiomycetes; order Eurotiales; family Aspergillaceae; genus Aspergillus; species Aspergillus fumigatiaffinis. The sequence goes on from JAAAPX010000184.1 coordinate 13,949, forward strand.
CGGTCCAGGAGATGTTTTGATCATCGCCAGGGGCTTGCGCAGCCCTCGCAGCCCAGACCTTCTCCAACAATTCTCGAGGTACTGGATTGCGGAACTCAGACCTTCGCTCAATCTCATTCAAGCGCCCGATAACATAGTATTGGGAGTGAGGAGAAAGCGCATCCGACCCACCCATGAACAGCGGGAAAACAAGAAGCTCAAGGAGGCAACAGTCTGAGGGGATCCTCGCTGTAGCGTCTAAGATCCTCGCCACGCACTCCTGTATCTCATTGCTTCGGGGTTGCTGTAATGGGTCTAACAAACGAAGGATGCGTAGAATGCAAGCATACTGAAACGCCTCCGCTGTGGACATCCACCGAGGATCAGAGCTGGGGTATGTTCTAGCTGTCCTGTCAAACGAGTAGAGCTTGTGCTTTGCCGATTGCAAAGCAGCCTGATACTCGTCCCATGATAACCAACCGAGATTGTATTCCTTTGCTTTTTCCAGGGCTGCTCCAATAACCAGGAAAATCTCCCTGGGACATCCGTTGACTAGCTCGAACTTTTCATCGGTGGCACTGGCGACGGTTTCGCGAATGTCCTGAGAGAAGCACAACCGTTCAGGACCAGCAAAGGCACGAACGATGTCAAGCCTGACCAGAATTTGATAGTCAGTGAGCTGAGGTGCTAAATCAGGTGCTGATTGCAAATACCAGGCCAAATTTCCCAGGAAGAAAACCGCTCGTCGCCGCCGACTATTCAACCCATCCGCTAATAGTAGCTGTTTGCACACTGACATTGCCCCGGTAATGTGTATTCCATGGGTAGAGATACCCGTCTCAGCAATCTTTAAGCTTGGTCAGAAGGCTGGCAACGCGGTTTTCACCATGAATGGCTTACGTCGTGTAGAAGCAGAATCTGAATTATGGCGAGAACAGCATCTTGCTCGTCTTCATGCAGGAAATTAGGTCCCTGACTCTTCCTGATTTCCTCGCTGAGAGCGCGTATGGCCCTCAGCCGATACTCGACAGCAGCCTCCTCATATAGAGACATATTCCCTGTAAGTTTGCCAAGATGAGAGGCCGAGAGCCCAAGTATGGCATATAACAAGCCGATTTGTTTCCGCGCCAACGGGAGTATATAGGCTCGATAAGGATTACTGCTAGTACCACCTATCTCAGCAATTTGATGCGGGCATATGAAGCTTTCATCTGTGCCACTCTGGTGTCAGTGTTTCTACCCTCCAAAATCCAGCCATAAGAGCTTACAATGCGATAACAACATCTCAGTCTGGGTGAGATTCAGTATCTTTGGGATATCGTCTGGCAATTCTGTTGCGCTTCTGCTAGGCTTAGAAGACGGTTGCGTTGCGACGTCCTTTGTCCGTCCAGGCGTATCCGGGTCCGGTGTTGCGGTAGTAGAGACTTGCTGCGACTCAGCAACGGTAGATTTAGCTTTGGTGTTCCTTGGAGTCGGCACTCGTGCGCCTTTCCACCTTCCCCGACTAGCGATTCCACAAAACCTGTACTGGTCGGGGTACCCGCCGCATTCTAAGCCTTTTGAGATGCAACGTTGACACTTGGGTCTACCACGGTCACACTTGCGGCACTTCTCCCGGCATGTCTTGCATGCAGGGCCTGCAGCGGTACCTAACATCAGAAATAGTTGGCTATGGTTGCACAGCATAAGATGAATAGATGGTGACAAACCAGCTCGTGGCATTCCGTAGGCGGCGAAGGCACTTCAGAAGGTCTGACTCTTGGCTTTCATTGAACAAGGCGAGGTGTCAAGGAAAAGTAATCTGAAAAGGAAGCAGTGGATTGACAACAGTGGATTGACAACTATATCGCCAATCATGCTCGATTGAAAGAGCCTTCTAAGACAAACATAGAATGAGCAATCGTGGTGTTGGCTTTTTATATTTGTATATATTTACCAACTTGTCCAAATTTCGGAGACTTGTTCAGGATCGATAATACAACCACGATCTCTGGCTGAAATCGATAACCGCCATCAAGTCTCACCAGTAGACTTCGAAGTAGATATTCAATGGCTCGTAGGTCTTGAAGATTCCCAACGATATTCATTTCGTTGCAGTCAGTTGATGCGCTCCGTAAGCACTTGGAGGACACATATCAAGCTAGGCAACATTGGGTAAGGCGTCAGGCTATGGTAGAGCTTCTTCTTCTTATCATTTTGCACGTGAATGTGGGGTGTTTGCATCATTTGTCTGGTTATTGCTTGTCAAGCTGTCAGCCTTGTCGTATCTTCGGTCCGTTTGTCGCTCCGGTCATTATTGACGCAGCGAGCTGATGCCTACATCAGTACTTCGCCACTACTATAATATACTGGTCCTACCTTTGTGTAAGACAAGCATATTTCCACTGATACTTTGATTCTCACAGCTGAGGAAACGGCCGAAAGCATGAACACGCTCAACTCTGACAATGTATTAGCCCACGCTGCGAGGGCTCTTCGAAAAGACAATGAGGGTCAGCTTAGCCTCAAAACACCCTACGAGGCTATTGCGCTCATCGGTCATGCATGTATGAAGGCAGTCGACTTCAGGCTTCTTGGATTGGGAGAGGAGCACACTATAGGTCTGCGCGAGATTTATTTGTGACATAACCTTCATTATTTTAGCATTGGACGCATATAGCTGACGTACTCGTTCGTAAACAGAAAGCTCGACTGAAGACCAGACCTTACCCGCAGAGTGGAATGCTAACGATACATATTCTTTTCGCTATGCCCATTCACGGTCCTCCATGCAGTTCTTGCTGAAGATCAGTCGATTGGGGAATAATGCCGTTGTCCTTGCCTTGGCCCTAGGCGATGACAAAACCTCTTCATTTGATCTGCCAGTTAAGGACTACATTTCCGAGTCCGCCTTTCCTATTACATCCGCAGACGACCTGGCGAAGACCTTGAGGGATGTGTTCATTTCCGAAGCGCGGCTGAATGACTTGATTGGGCTGTTTAAAATGAACGTGATTCTGAAGCTAGCTCCTGGCTTGTACAAGGAAGGATACGAAGACACCACTCAAGCCCTACGAGAAAGGCAACAAGAAAGGCCACCTCAATATGATCCCTTAAGGGATGATACACTACCTCAGCCTGCACGTCCTTATCCATTTGATGATCCCCTGGCGGCAGGTCCTCGTCGACCGGCGCCACCAGGCGATTTTGCTCCCCCAGGATTTGAAGACGAATATGAGATCTACAGACCTCCTCGAGGATATCCCCAGGGGAATGGTGGCCGTAATCCCTTGAGTATTGGCGATAGAGATTTGTATCCTGCCGGTCTCGGTCCGAATGATCCTATCCGAGGAGGCGTCGGCCCTGGTCTTGGAGGGGGAGGTGGTGGCGGAATGCACCCAACATTTGACGACCCCTTGTTCGGTGGCCGCCGAGACGGTGGTTATGATCCCCAAGCGCCCCCTGGATCTCGATATGATCCCGTAGGTCCGGGAGACGCGCCATCCGGACGAGGGCGTGGTCCGTTTGGAGGAGGCTCTGGAGGAGGATTTGGAGGATTTGGCGGTGACATCATTTAGGCGCGCGGCTAAAGCAGTAGGCCATTTGTAGCTGACAAGAGCACACAATACGGGCTCGGGTAGTACTCCTTGCTAGGTTTATGACAGAATGCATGATGAAATTAATCTATAAATAAAGCATCTAAAATTTTCGAGTAATTCAAAATTAACTCTCTATAATACCAATGTAATCGCCCTTCTTGGCATCAAGGACGCCAAAACTTGGTCGGGATTCAAGTTCCTGGAGATCGTGGAGAGAGGGTGTGGCTTGGACGAGCCAAAGTGTGGCGCATGCCCGACACCTCCTGGCGTCGTCCAGCACAGCACTGCACAGCAAAGCAATCCCTCCCCTACACCAACACTACCAGGTCGCTTTTCTCCCAACTTTCGTCTCTTATCCATCCCACTGCATCCGAATTTTTTTTCTCGCCCGTTGAAGCTTATATTGTTCTTATTCAATTCTATCTCCTTTGTTTTGTGGATTCCTGCATCATCACAACCGAGAAAATCCCTGGTCAGCCTCACGAGACCGTCCCCCTCCAGTCTCCCGCCCCTCCTCCACATTTGCAGTTGTCCTGAGCTTGTTGTCGCCCAACATAATGGATAATAACATGGAAATTGATCCGGCGCGGTCACCGGAGCCTCATCACCTTTCACCCACAACCGACCCTGGGTCCATACCTACGCTCGATGGGTGGATTGAAAACCTGATGGCTTGCAAGCAACTAGCGGAAGATGATGTTCGGAGATTGTGTGATCGAGTGCGTCTTTCTTGATACGTGTTGACTCCGACATCACTGTGATAATGAAATCTAATCGAGGCTTGCCCGTTCCAGGCTAGAGAAGTGTTGCAGGAAGAGTCGAATGTGCAGCCAGTCGTATGTGCTTCCCTCGGCCTGTTCTTGGCGTGCCATTAATGCGGATCGCTCGAGATATTGACTTGAATCTCTCAGAAATGCCCCGTGACTGTCTGTGGTGATATACATGGTCAATTCCACGACCTAATGGAACTGTTCCGCATTGGAGGTCCTAATCCTGACACAAACTACCTCTTCATGGGTATGTGACATCTCACCCTTGATGCGTCCTTTTTGTCTCCTTGCTCCGTGACTCATAACAGACTTGCGTCTCCAGGTGACTATGTCGACCGTGGCTACTACTCTGTAGAGACTGTCACGCTTCTTGTCTGCCTCAAAATCCGTTACCCCCAGCGAATCACCATCCTCCGAGGAAACCACGAGTCCCGCCAGATTACACAAGTGTATGGGTTTTATGACGAGTGCTTGCGCAAATACGGCAATGCCAATGTCTGGAAATACTTCACCGATCTTTTCGACTACCTTCCTCTCACCGCTCTCATCGAGAACCAGATCTTCTGCCTGCACGGCGGTCTGAGTCCCTCCATCGACACTCTTGACAACATTCGTTCTCTGGATCGGATCCAGGAAGTTCCTCATGAGGGACCCATGTGTGATTTGCTCTGGAGTGACCCAGACGACCGATGCGGCTGGGGTATCTCTCCCCGTGGTGCTGGTTACACCTTTGGGCAAGATATCTCGGAAGCATTTAATCACAACAACGGCTTGACTCTTGTTGCACGAGCACATCAATTGGTTATGGAGGGCTACAATTGGTCGCAGGATAGAAATGTGGTCACCATTTTTTCGGGTACGGCCCCTTTTTCCCGCTCGTGTCTATGCCCACCACTAACGCGCCGTTCTCAGCCCCCAATTATTGTTACCGCTGTGGTAACCAGGCCGCAATCATGGAAATTGACGAGCATCTGAAATACACATTGTATGTTCCATTGAAAGCGACTGTCCGATCTTGGTTTATCTGTACTAACCATTTCTCTCAAAGCTTACAATTTGATCCTTGCCCACGCGCGGGAGAACCAATGGTCTCGAGACGTACACCTGATTATTTCCTGTGATGTGATTCCAATAGACACACTTTTTTCATCACTACTGACAAGTTGAGCTTCTTATGACCCTTCGAGAGGGCTACTGGGATGCTGGGAGCATACGAAAGGTTCCGCTTGTCACAATAATTGTATGTCCTTATTTCAGGCCGTGTTGATACCAATTATGAAAATAAAAGACGTTCGCAAGAATATTATCATTCTCCCTCTAGTGTCTGGCCATTAATTCTGCCGTGGTCATGGAGCTCTATATTTGCGATCAGTGTTGGGTAATCAGTATCGCTGACGACCTCGTCTGCCATGCTTTACATAGCTCCTGGAGATTTCAAAAGCAAACCTGGAGGATTTTAGCTGATCTGATCCGTATGGAAGAAACAAAATGATACTCACCTCCATCCACGTTGACGATTTGTCCGTTAACATAGGTCCCAGCCTTGCTGCAGAGGTAAAGAACGACACTGCCAATATCGGATTCCCGTCCAACGCGGCCTATCTCAAAATCAGCTCACTCGAGCCCGCAAAGCACAACCCGGCGCCGCCGACTCCAATAAAGCAAGACTCACCAGCCGGAAACTTCTTCCCTAGCTCTTCCTCCTGCCTAGACCTCCGATCCTCATCAAACCTGCCCATACTGATCTCATTCGGGAACACGCCCGGCGCAATACAATTCACACGAACCCCCAATGGCATAAAGGTATGTGCCCACTCCCTCGTCAGATGTATCAGCGCTGCCTTGCTCGACGAATACGCAAACTGACCCTGCGAATGCGTCTTCGTTACCCCCGCCACACTCGCCACATTCAGCACCACGCTCGAATGGCCCGGTGCCGCTTTCGCTCCCTTCACAAGCAGCGGCAGCAGCGCGGCTGTGAGGAAATGGTGCGACCAGACGTTGCCGGCGTACGCGATGCGCCAGGCGTCCGCCCCGTCGCGGGTCATCCATCTCGAGACGGCGTCTGGGTCTGTGAAGTCGGTGTCGGAGGAGGTGGCTTTCGCGCGGGGCCCGCTGGTGACGCCTGTGCTGTTGATGAGGATGTTGATGCCTTTTGATTCGGCTTTGGTGAGTTCCGCTGCGATGCCGCGGATTCCGTCTGTCGTGGACGTATCTCCCGGGAGTCTAGAGTCATTATACCCTCGTCAGCTACAAGCGTCCGGGAAGGTAGCGCATGGGACGCACGGTGTTATCTGTCCGTTGAACGAATATTTCTCCCCAATCGTGTCGAGGATCTCCTCCCTCGTACCGATGATGTAGACTCGAGCGCCGTTTGCTGCTAGTGTCTGCGCGGCCATGAGGCCGACGCCGTTGCCTGCTCCTGTAACGACGGCCACGTAGCCCTTGACCTCGAAGAGGGTGGCTGCTTCGAGGTCGTGGACATTGATGTCTTTGAAGTTGTATCGGGGTGCTGGGTCCATCTCGCTAAGAATTTTCGGTACTGCAGATGAATAGATATCAGTATGCTGGGTACATTGAGAGGAACGGGGATGGGTGATACATTTGTAGAAATGATCGCATGTTGACATCTTTTTGAAGTCATCGCTTCGACGCACTGCATCTCGCTGCTGCATTCAGACAACACAGCTGACCGCTGTTTTGCGTGTCATCATACAGGCTTTTCGTTTCAATATACTACTCCTCGGGAGTCGCAAGCTTGTACCTTACTGATGAGGAGCATGTGGGAAGTCTAGTTGGAGATGAGCGGATGTTTAACTGCGTTGGCTGATAGAAACATGTAGAAGGGGCGAACGCATAATTTCATGAGAAACGTTTATGTAAAGACTGCGAGTCAAGAAAGACTTTAGGTACAGGTAAAGCGCTAATGAACGATTCGATATAGACCTAAACTCGCAGTGCTTGCGCCTTCTTTGCCAGAATCTCTTCGATTTCTTTGGAGTGTTTGGAGAAATTATCCACCAGATTATCCCACATCTTGGGCTCGTGCTCGTGCCTCTTTTCGCTGTTCCAGGCATAGTCTGTGATTGTGAATGGCCGACTGGACTCGAACATGAACGCGATCGACGCCGGTGAAATCTGCATCACGGGCGGTGGGTTCTCCGTGGCAGCTTTGAATTGCTCGTACGCTACACCATGAGGGACCACTGACCATACAGTTAGCACCTTATGCAAGCAAAGAAATATCGCGACGGCTACTCACTTCCACACTCAAACGAAATGCTTCCGGGGTTGAAGGCGTCCGAGCGGCCACCATATTCACCATAGATCAGGCCCATCAGTTCGGAGGCAGCATTGCGGTGATAGTAAGGTGGTCGGTAAGTGTCTAAATTCGTTAGCATGCCAACGGCACATCCTTTGTGGATAAGAACCACTTACGAGACGCTACATCCCACCGGGGAGAGAAAATGAGGAAATCGGCCAAAGGCGCCGTGAGGTCGCGGGACTTGGCTGTGAGTACACAGAAAATGGATGGATCGATATGATCGACGGAGATTGAGCCGACATTGACGAATTTTGTCAGGTCATACTTGTATGGAACCTATTGATATAGGGTTAGCTTCGCCTTGTATAGTGGAAACCATAAGTAATTAAACATACGTAGTTACCATGCCAGGCAACAACATCAAAAGGACTGTGATTCTGCGTGCTCTTGAAGAATTTCCCTCCAAGCTTGTAAATAATCTCCCAGGGCTCCTGAGAAATCTCATACTTTGCAAGGGGAGTAAGGAAATCTCGAGCGTTAGCCAAACCATTGGCTCCGAGCGGTCCCAGTTCGGGTAGCTCAAAGTACGATCCCCAAACTTCGAGGATATACCCACGAGAAGGACCGTCAGGAAGCTCAACGCTGAAGCGGATACCACGCTGGATGACCACGATTTCTCCGGGCTGAACAAACAAGGGACCAAATTCGGTCTGAATGTCCAGGGCACCCTGCTGAGGAATGATGAGGAATTCTCCATCAGAATTCACGAAGGCTTTCTTCTTCATGCTGGCATTGGCCGTATAGACATGGGTAGCGAGGCCCTCACGAAGGGTTGGGTCTCCTGATCCTGCTACAGTCTTGAGACCGGAGACAAAGTCTACCTCCTCCCCAGTCGGAATGTCAAATGGATGCCATGCTAACTGAGTTGGAGAGACGCGCACTCGAGGATTTATTGGCAGGAAATTCGACTCTGTGTCTTTGTTGTCAGGAAGATCGGTCTGTAGCATCATCAGCACGAGTCCAACGCTCCAGATGGCGTCAACGTACAAATCCCTGGTGGGCAACCGCCGGACGAGCACGGTACAACCATGCCTTCTTGTTGCAATGCCGTGGGGCGACAAAAGCAGTCGCGGTGATCTGCTCAGCATACAGGCCGAATCTCACATTACGAGGACTGTTCTGGCCCTGTGGAATGGTACCTGGGACAGCCTCGGAGACAAATCTATAGAGATGTCTACATCAGCAAGTTGAATGGCGACTATAGCTGCGCACTATACATACGAGTTGCCGAAGCCGGCTTGATACTGTAGGAGTCAGCTATCACGAAGAAACGAACGAATGTAATGAGAAAGTACCTGGTAAGGATCATTCCGTCTCGTGTTGAAAGAAGGAATGGTACCGTCCTTTTGAGTTTCTGCCCAGTGGAATATCTTCTGATACTCCTTGGGATCAGATAGGGCGCTTGTAGAGGCCATGCTTGCGGTTTGGTAGGAAACGATCAAGTAGTGAGTCCAGAGAAGCTCAATCCTCAATTGCTCCAATAGTGATCAATATCGAGGGGAAACACGAAGGCTCAAATACCCTTTCCATTCTGACAGGTCGACGAACGGCTGAATATAGAGTAAACCTTATAATTTGTCGGACACGGTCTCATCCGAATGTTCGAGCACGAAGGAATACGTGAGTGATCCTTTGGCTTCTGATGGTGACGACGTCAGCCCGATTGAGGGCAGATCTGACTCAAAGTCCATACAAATCGGCATGTTGGAGAGGCCTTGCGTTGCCGAAGCCAAGTAGAGTGGAGCTTGGGGAGGGGAATCATGGGCGGAGGGATGTCCGTCATCATTCTGCTTTGATCGCATGGTTTGCCAAACCCCACATGAGTAAGCTGTGAGTAACGCGGAGAGATGATCCTTTGGTCAAGATCAGTTGTTCATAGTCGGGATTGAGTCTGGGGGGGAATTGCCGAGGAAGGAGGATTCCGAGGGGGAAAAGAAGGTCACCCGACAACGCTCGGTCACTGACAGATCATCTGCGGTTCTGCACACAAGAATGGCTGTACACAGTTGGATTTACCCCAACCTTAGTCTCTACTTGGTCTATCTACTTCTCGGCCTTCTTATGGAGCATGAGCCTTGCAGATCTCGAACTCTCTTGAATTTAGGCTGTGTGCCTGAAGGTACCTGAAGGACCCATATCAATTCAGCAGGCTGATTCTGCCTGCCGTCAACGCAAAAACTACTGGGAGGTAAACTCTGATGCCAGCCTCTCGCAGCACCTTGAGGTGCTCTACTCTTCGCCGTGACGCAAACTGCCCTTCGGTAATCTCCTTACACTCTCCCAAGGGGCCATAGGCGAATCGTCGGTCTTCAGACCACGGAGACATGCCATTGACAAACCGTATCCAACGCTTCCGCATCTCTTGGCCTACTTCATTTGCAGCGGGGTTGAATGAGAGATCGATGCCTCCAAAAAGGAACAAGAGGTCGACTGCGTGGTGAGACCGGCTGGAAGACTGCCATGGATTTGGTTGGTCAACCACGTATCTAAAAACATGCTTGTTCGCAGCTTTGAGCTTGTCCGCGACCATCTCAACAGGGAGGGTGTATCGGGTGTCATTGACGAAATCTAAAGCGCCCAGTTTGCAGGCAGTAGGACGGTCATGGACGACCTGGTACATCTTGCGCAGTTTCGTGCCATAGTTCTTGTCGGTCTCGAAAGCCGCAGCAATCGATGCTCCGTCGGAGGTCTCGATTCCGTTTCTCCAAATGACAGACTATAGGAGTCAGACCAGACGAGGGGCAGTGTAAATGGTGAGATGGATGGGGGAACATACCTCATATTCAGTATCGCCAATCATGAGTTCCTCGACTTGTTCGGGCTTGTTCTCCCAATCCTGGAATTCGGAATCCTCCTGTATCCACATTGTATTCACATTGCACTCCTGTAATGCGCGAATGAGACATTCAACCGACGAATGACGCAGTGACTCCCGTCCCAACTCCTGCACCTTGCTTTCAAGTGCGTTGATGAGCGCATTGCCTCTTTCGACCGGCAACGGCGAAGAGAGGTATAGCGACCCGGAAGCCAGAACAGCTCTTTGGACAGGAGGGCCGGTGATCAGATGCGCATGAACATAAACTGCTCCTGCGCTCTCTCCAGCAAGTGTGATATTATTCTGAGTAAGAAAAGACGTTAGCATCAGACATTCTTAAGCAGCGTTGGATCACCTACCGGATCACCCCCAAATTCTGCGATGTTCTTCCGAACCCAGTCAATGGCCAATCTTTGGTCCTTTAGTGCGAGGTTCTTCTCCTTTCCGTCGCCAAAACTGAAGATATTCAGACGGTAGTTGAAAGAGACGAAAATAAACGGCTGACCCTCCTTGATAGACTCGGCAACGATCCGAGTCGGGTCTATGCGTATTCAGGAATCAGCGTTGGAGGGATACGTAGCTATTCAGATGTCTTACCGCAGATTTTCGATTGAGCAGAACAAAATGTAACAACTTGAGAACCGCCTAAGGCACTGCCGTTAGCACAATCAATGTCCTGGCTTCTTATTCTTGCAAATCTGCCATCGTACCATATATCCAAACGAGAACAGGAAGAGGGCCATTAGTGCTAGACAGAGAAGGCCGGGTAATGTCCAGATTTAGGCATTCAAACTCATCCTCAGCTTCGGGCTCGATCTTGAAATCCTCAGGGATGCGCAACAAATGGCGCACGTCCACATGAACCTGCGGACATTTTGGCCTGTTTGAAGATCAAGTTTAGTAAAGCGAATTATATGCCCATAGAGTATGAGATCGCTTTCTCGGGCTTAGGCACAAGACATACCCATATTTCGTAGCATCAACAACGCCGCCGCCGAAGCTTTCCACAGGCTGAGCACGCTCAAACCGCGCCGGTATTTTGGCATACTTGATTCCGCGAAATTGATCAACTATGACACCGTCGAAATCCCTCCGAACACCAGTAAAGAGTGCCTCAAGCCCTTGATGTTGTACCTGTGGAGCTGCCATATTCACAATCACAGAGTCAATCTGGTATTCAGGGACGAGGAGGAAGCGTGGAACTAGAATATGAAGCAGGTAAGGTTCTCAAGGTATCTGCACCACATGCGCCCATTTCTCTTCTTGAATTGCTCTTCATTCAGTCGGCTATTATGCTTTCCGAAGCTTATAACCCCCCATGCTGACGAGCATGCTTGCGGTGGGGCTGCTGCGGGGATATCACCTGGTGTGAAATATTGTAGTTCGGATGATGAGACGGAATATCGGCAAGTCGAAAACCAAAGAAATTGGTTTTTCAGGATATGATAATAGAAACAGAATTGCCTTGGAATCCATAGCGCATGTGGAATTCCGCAGTTGGTTGCTGGAATGGATTGGTGAATGGTGCTTAGTTCCACCTTACTGACTACTGATCTTCTGATACTAAGTAACCACCAACGAATCGGGTTTTCTTTATGATGTGAGATTCTCCTAATTTTGGGAATTATATTATATATACAGTTTTGAAATTGCTCGAGTATGTGGTCCGCGTTCGGTACATCCTATCCAGCTGCCTCGGCAGACTGACTCTCAGTATGCCGTTCCGTAGGTTTCCATATAGGGCCTCCCAGAAAAAGCAATATAGGAATAGCAGACACGCCCATCAGCATTCCTATGACCCAGGACATCGTGCCCCAGCCAGCGCTTTCTCTGATGAACCCAGCGAGGAATGGACCGACCATGGACCCAGCTGCAAAAGCAGAATTGAGGATTCCGTACGCAAGTGCCATTGCGCCTCCTTTGCCGAAGACGCCAGGAGACTCCGCTTCTTTCTCCTGCACCACGTACGAGGCCTCAACAAAGAGCGGTGGAATCAGGAAGGCCAGGCAGAGCCCGATCAGAGCTAACAGCACACAAAGCACCACTTTTTGACTCATAGAATTCGTTGCGACAAGTCGGAGAAGCACGAACAATGGGACTGTGATGAGCAATGCTCCACCAACTACAAAGCGGCGAGCCTGGGGGAACTTGTCGTTGATGTACCCGAAGAACGGATCCAAAAGATGAGGCACCGACACTGGAATGAATATGAGTCCTTGGGCTGTCTGTTTCCACCCGAACGTATCCTGAACGAAAAGAGGAAGGACGCTATCGAGAGACGTCAAAGCAGCAGCCACAATAAAGTAAGCCCACAGTGTGACAAGCATTCGGTCTGAGGTCAACAGGGTGGTAACAGCGCCGAAACGTCTCTTGCGAGGCATCTGTTGATTAACCCCAATTGCGTTGCCTAGCGGTGTCGGGTCCGATGCTGCATCATGCTCGATGCGACTGTTACTGTCGCACTCATCAGTGGGCAAAGGAAGAGGCTCACGCCCATCCGTAGGTTGCTTCTCCATTGGATTGTCCACCGGTTCCGTCGAACACTTCCCAGTGTGAAGCCACTTCAGGGCATCTTTCTTCTCAATCAAGACGAGTCGTAGGAATATGTCTAAGCCAATTATACCGAATGCAAGACCGAAGACAGCGTAGTAGCCTCCCTTTTCATATAAAACACCCCCAAGGAGGGGGCCTGTCATTGTCCCGAGCGTGATGCCCATTCCCGCATATCCCATCGCCTCCCCCAAGGCCTCTTTTTCTATCGTGTCGACTAGCAGGGCTAGTCCGACTGTCCAAACAACAGCCGCAGATACTCCTTGGAACAAACGTCCGGCAATCCAGAGGCCGAGGGTAGTGCCTACACAGAGCAACGCTGTAGAAGCACCCAAGGCGACCAGCCCTATCAGGAGAGGCCAGCGTCTAGACTCTATCCGATCTGCTAAGTAGCCGGAAATAGCTGGATTGAACGAGGACGGTGAGCATAAATGTCACGATATAGTCCGGTGGCGAAGGATGGTCAAACTCACGGGAAGCTGCCAACAGTGCGGCGCCGTACAAGGCTAATAAAATTGAGGTCCATGATTGTTCTGATGGTGAATAATTAGATCCAGGACCACAAAAAGTAATATCAACACATCTCAAGAGGAGGGCGCATACCATCATCCTCAGATAAACCGACTCTCTCATGCAATGCACTAGGGGTCACAGGAACAATCTATATCACGTTGAGCTCTTACACATAAATCATTACACGGTAGAAACGATGCTTAAGGCAGAAAGGTCAACTTACAAGTCCATATAGCAAGAGATCCTGACATAACTGGTTTTAGCATGTTTTTTTTTTTTTTTGGACAACATCCCTTGTTGCCAACTTACAGTGAATGTTGCGAAAGAGACCACAAATATGACGAAAACTTTGGAAGATCTTAGCTCAAGAAGAATCGGTCGCTTAGTTTCCTCATGTTTTGATAGCAGGCCGCCCAGGACCATAGTGAACATGGGTATCAGATTAAGCTATACCGCTGAGCCGCTGAGATGTCATTCGGGTACTCAAGTAATAGAGGCCACGAAGAGAAGTTAATGGACACAGAACCTTAGAGCTATCGAACCATCCATGGAGACATACGCAAGAGGCACATAATGAAGAATTGTGAAGAAATAATAGTTTGGAGAGAATTTGACGATCAAAAAGTCTAGGCGATCGTTCAATTCCCTCTGCCTCGGGGTCCGCGGGACCCGAGCCTTAACGGAATGAAGCCCGCATTATCAAGGGATACAGCTTTGGCGATGTATTAACCACAGAACATAATATTGGGCTATCTGCCGGTAAGCGGTGCCAGATGTACATATAACTGACTCGAAATATACACAATGTGCCCAAGTCAAAAGCAAATAATAACCGGCGGTGGAATAGTACTTATCCCTTGAGGACTATATACATCACATTGCACGTGTCATGACCTTGGGCTAGAGTGTTCTGAACAAAGTAAGTACCTTTGCAAATTCGTCCAGTGACACTTGGTCAGTGTGGTCGAAGAGAACACTTCTTCGCAGACTTCCCTCATTGTACGGCCCGTTCACCTGCCCGACATTGGGTGCTGGACCGTAGACTCGTGCCGTAAAGCCAGCTTCTACATCATTCTGGGCGATGGCGGGCCATGGCTTCATACCATTGCAGAATTTGAAGAAGTCTTCGGCGAAGGTAATTGCAAGTTGCTGCTGGTCTGGCACCATGAACTCTCGGAAGTTCTGGAACAGGTAGGCTAAGTCAAGGATATGACTCGCTCGATCTTTCCAAGGTCCGTCCCATGGATTCCCTTCGTTGAAGTGATAGACGTATACATTGTTTTTCCAGCCCTTTGCAAATGTCAGGACTGGAGCAAAGAAAGCAATGTCATTTATGTAGTTAAGAATGGCTGGGAAGGCCTCGTCGTCTATCATATCGTTTGTGATGTTGTACTTGTCCAAGATTTGTTGTACAACGTCGGATTTAGATGAAAGTACGGTGTCCATCGCGGTAACAAACTTGCTTGCACAGTCTTTCTTGGTATGAGACATCAAAAACGCCATGATACTAGCCTGCGAGAGAGTCGCGGTCAGTAGACGATTTGAAAGCGGTTCATGACGACCTACATCCATCTGAGCGTCGCCAATCATTAGATCTTCGCACCACTTCTTTCCGCGGGGAAAGTCAGAGCCTTTGTCGGCCACTTGCGCATAGGTGACGGCCGAGGACACCATGTCCCCATCAATCGCAGGAACTGCTAGAACGGTTGGGGGTATTCTGGCGACCAAGTCATCACCAGGTGTTTCCAAAAGAGCTCTGATTCTTTCCTCTGAACCGGCATCGGCTAGTCCTAATGCTGCAATGGCTTGCTGGTAGTTCTGCTCATGTAAATCGTAAGGCAAGGGTTGGATGAGTAGACAGGTACCACTCATCACAATAGCCCGCTTAAAGAGTTGCTCATCAGAGTCGAGGTGATACGTTACGCACGCTAGCAAAGTTCAGTATGCCTGTAACGTGATGGAAAACAATAATGTGCCAGACATACCTCCTCCAGCGCTCATCCCCACGAGTGTCACATTATCAGGATCTCCACCAAAATCTGCAATGTGTTTTTGCACCCATTTCATGGCCACTTTCTGATCTCTGAGCCCGTTGTTGGCTTTGTACCCGGCCCGTCGAAGTTCATCAGAAGTAAGGAAGCCAAATGCACCGAGACGATAACTGTTCAGAATGAGCTTTGCCCATGTCGCGTCAGGGTAGTGGCCTTACTTCATAGAAACCGCCACTATAGGTAAGTTCTTTCCAACAGATAACTTGACGAACCGTGCGTAATCGAATTGTGGCCAGGAGTTAGCTCCAAGCACCAGCCCTCCACCGTGAATGAAGAGAAACACAGGAAGTTTGGAGGTTGCTGTTGTGCCCGCGGGGACGGTGATATTCAGGTTGAGGCAATTCAAGTCCGATTGAGGAAGCTCTTTCTTTGGAAGGATATGTTGAATGTGGCCAAGCTCGAAGTCACACCCGAACGAAGGAGACAAAGCAGTTGGGCTAGAGATATTCCTGAATTAGTTCGCTGACGTGTGATATATTTTTCTGGCCACTCTTACCCATCCTTGCTCGCGTCCAAGATACTACCTTCACGCTGCTCGATGAGTTCCGCGTCTGCGAATCTGTCTTTGAGAGTAGCGTATTGAATGCCCAGAAACTGACTCACGCCGTCATGTGTGTTGCCTCGAACTTCACCCAGCAATCTTCTCTGAAGAATGGTTGCCATTGTAGTGAATCCCGCTGAGTGCAAGTCGTAAACACATTAGGTTGCTGGGAAACGTGGGAAAGAGGTCAACAGCATCCAGAGCCTTGTCATGGCTTTTGAATGGTCTCTCTGTAGAATGATCCAAGAAGTCAATTAGCCTCCCGATTGGTAGCTCTCCATACTTCGGTAATAAACTAACCCAGTAATATGCCGGATTTAACTCCACCAGCTTTGACTTCAAGTTGTCAACAAAGCTGAGGGGTATTTCCGAACCATAGGGTCTCTCCAACGACTTCGTTCCCCATTTCGTGGGCGAGCCGTCTTGGCTTCATATGCGGTAGAGATTGAAGGGCTCACTAAATGACTCGGCTGAAGCGAGGAGTTGTGCGAGACATCCTCCAGAGACATTCTTCAAGCCGAGCCAAAGTCGAGTTGTTGACGCTGTCAAGTTGAGGTGATAAAGACCTGGACCCTTATCGGATATCCTCCATCGTCAGGGCCATTGCCCCGCAATTCCCCCACATGAAAATGCCGAGGGTGCCATAGAACGAAGAGATAAAGTTTGTGTATCGTTAAGGGATTTGATTGGAAGATGTGCAAAGTACTGAGCCAATTCCATTCAGTACTAGGTGTATAGGCAGGGAAGCAAGATTGTTGTGGTGCAAACCATCATCAGTGACGTGGTGGCCTCTACTACTCTGCTAACCCAGCTGGGGTAACGACGCCTTATCCTACGAAGACCGTGTATATACAGTGAGAGGGGAAATATAGCTCTTCCCAGTGGCGCCTCCGCCATATATAGGGATTCTACATCCACAAGGAGGCGATAAGGAAGGCGTTCTCAAAAATTGAGAAGTCTGGCCTCTTCATTATGATCATGACTGAAAATTCATGCTGTAACCGCCAGTCTTAGGATCTTGGACGAATTTGAAATTATCCGTCGATAATCCAAATGGCTTGAGGATGCCGTTTCCGAGCTGTATGAAGAGTTAGCAGGGCTTCATCAGCGTCAGAATGGAAGATTTGTCGACGTACATCCTTCAGTTTACTCATCATCTCCGCCGTCTCCTTCTCCCTTGCCTGGTTTATCCTCCCGGGCAACTCGCGGAGTGCCCTCTGCACAACCCGCTTATCGTCTGCAGGTAGGTTATCCATCCCGGCAAGCACTTTGTAGTCCTCTTCAGCGCCTTGTAAATTTCCCCAGCCGCCGAGCTGGCTCTTCGCTCGCGCACGTCTCATAAGCGCCTTTGCCCGAATCCGCATCACGTCGTTCTTTTTCTCGTCCATTTTCTGTAACCGTTTGAGCTCCTCCTCCTCTGCCTCTTTGTTTTCACCGGAAATCTCGACCACCGCGTCAGTCTGTTCTGACGATTGAGAGTTTTGTTTCGTTTGCTCCTTATCCGGACTCTGCTGTGGAGACAGCGGGATGATGTTTTCCAGACGATCAAGACAGGCAGTTGCAGAGTCGACAGATGCCTTCCAGTCTTCCAGCTTCAGGTAGCATGCAGCCATGTTGCTTCGAAGAACGGCAACTTCATAGTCGAGATAATTGGGACACGAGGCAAGGGCACGGTCATAGCAGGAAATAGCCTGATCATAGCAGGCAGCCGTAAACAGTTTGTTGGCTTCTGTTTTGATCTCGTGAGATTCTTTCAAGAGGCGCTGTTAAGATGGTCGATATGAGCATCAGCAACTATTTCTTAGGAGAGCGGCAATCAGCAACTCACAGCTTCTTCTTCTGCGGGGAACCGTGCATCGTGGAAGACATCCTCGCTCTCGCTATCAGACCCATGGTCGGATTTCTGTGGATCCTTATTCGAATTTTCTGTAGTCATGTTGCCTCAGAGCATTAAGAGAGTGAAAGTGAAGGCTTCTGAGAACGCCGCCTCGAAGCTTGGAAGCTTGAGTGGATAGTTATCGATGATCGGGAAGCCCGCCGGACAACCGGACTCGATCAACCCCGACCGTTCCCCTGGATGATAAAGCGGCACGAAAGGAATTCCCGACTGGGTTAATCTTACATCCAAGCCGATTGACACAAGAGTGTGGAGTAGCCTTATCTGAGCGTCTTTGAACGACAATTCAAGACTAATCCGCCTGTCACTCTGCATTATCCCTTTCGTCTGGCAACGATTTACTTCACCATGACTAAAAGCACATCCGAGTAAGTTCTCAGGCCCATATGCACTCATTCCCTGCTCATGGAAGTTTCACCCCGCTGACTGCCCCTCTCTAACAGATTTCCCCGCGTGCGGGCATGCCTTTTTGACATGGATGGACTGCTCATCGACTCAGAGGACAAATACACAGAGATCACGAACGCAATACTCCAGGAATTTGGAAAGCCCCTACTCCCTTGGGAAATCAAGGCTCAATTGCAGGGTCGACCACAGCCTGAGGTGAGTCCTGCCCCGCATCTTCAGTCCACTCAGTCATTGAGACTCGAGGGTCTTGTCTCAACCCGATTATGTTCTTTCCTAATATTCTACCGTATAGGCAAGCAAGATCTTCCACCACTGGGCTCAGCTCCCCATCAGCCCCGAGGAATACGGCGCGAAGCAAGCCGCCCTGCAAGCCAAGTACTTCCCCCAATCGCAGCCACTACCGGGTGTCAGAACTCTCCTGTCCAAGCTTCTCTCGACCCAGAAGACGGGCCAACCAGTCTACATCGCCCTGGCAACATCATCGCATAGCAAGAATTTCAAACTGAAGACCGACCATCTACAGGATCTCTTCTCTGCATTTCCCGAGTCTCAGCGCGTACTAGGTGACGATCCTCGAATTGGTAAGGGAAGAGGAAAGCCGCTACCGGATATCTATCTGCTCGCTCTTGAGACCATCAACGAGGGCGTGCGGCAGCGAGGAGAACCTGAGATCAGGCCCGAAGAGTGTCTTGTCTTTGAAGATGCGGTTCCTGGTGTCGAGGCGGGACGCCGAGCTGGAATGCGGGTAATTTGGTGTCCTCACCCGGGCCTACTAGGCGCTTACAAGGGCCGAGAAGCGGAGGTACTGGCTGGGCTGACGGGTGAACATAAGGAAGAGGAGAAGTCCGTCCCGGAGAAGGAGGCAGAGGAGTTGGCGGCGTGGAGAATTCAAGGCGCCGGTAAACCCGGCGAGATTGACGATGGATGGGGAGAGTTGGTGTCGACTTTGGAAGACTTTCCTTACGAGAAGTACGGTATTCGTCCTGCGTAGCCTTGGATTTTTCCTCTAGATACAGTTGTCTTTTCTGTTCCATTCTCATATTGTACATGAAGCGATGTGAATATGTTCAATAGCAAAGCAGCATATCGGCAGCGATAGATCAATCAAAGGATCAGCGCAATGATGGGCATAATCCAGTTCAAAGCCATATAGCAAAGCCGGTGCACCAAGCCAGAAGAAATTTAGTGCCAGAAATAACAGGAAAGGGTGAATAAACAAACGTGCCATCTATTAATGTACAAAGTGTTTGACGGCTGCGTGTCGAAACAAACAGCTAGAATCCAAAGCGTACTAGGTACGTGGTGAAAAACAAAGGGATTCGAACGATCAAACGCAGGTGGAAATTGATGGATATCTTCGCCAACGCCAGCAGAGGATATCAGAATGCGGCCATGACAGTGCAGTAACAGTAGGCAACGAGCAAACAGAGGCAACCCAAGCGCCAAATGCAACAAATGATTGAATGCCATCACGTTCCCAGAGGGATCAACTCGGCGGAATGAGATTCTGGTGTATTGCACAAGAGCACAATCACGGAAAACAAGATAGCGTTCGCCTTCGAACAAGGGTATCACATCCTAGCTGCGAATAGAATTTGCTGATGAAAACACAATGAGCCAGACACCAATGAGAGATGCATTGCACCGAAGCAGCCAGTAGATGAGAGAAAAGAGGTTCATGAAAGACGATAAAGTGATACTAAAGTGATCGCAAGCCCCAGGCGCCTCGCCAGTTCGATGAAAAGTATTATGATGCCAATGTAATAGACGATGAACGTGACTTGAGTAAAGTCGAATGCATTGAAGAAGCAAGAATGACTGGAGGCATTGCTCTAACGACGTCTCTTGGTAGGAGGGCCGTTCTCATCGCCTCCGGTTTCGGCTGGTCCTCGCTTGCGGCCGCGCGTTTGGTTGTTTGGCGGCAAACCAGGGTTCAATCCCATGCTTCTCGGAACGACGGGATTCGGGCCAACCATTGAAGTGGGAGTCAAAGTCGGCTGATAATAAGTTGGCATTTGAAGGGGCAGTTGAGGGGGCAGTTGAGGCGGCGGCGGCATCTCGTAACTCATGTTTGTTGCCCACAGGGAAGGATCCATTGATAACGTGTGAGAATTCAAAGCGAAAGAAGTCGGGCAAGCGGTTGCACTGAAATCAGGAGATATGCTGTGCTGGTCATATTCGGAGTGTGATCCATAGGCATGACGAGCGGCGTTCAGCGCCTGATCCATGGGGACCATGTCCAGTATGCTGTTCATGCTTGGGTGAGGTCCACTGGTGTTTGTAGGAGGTAATTGTCCGGTATTGATCGTGCGTTGGATTTGGCCGGTATTGGATACGCCGGGGTTAATATTGTTGTATCCGGTATAGGTCATGCCTTGGACGTGTCTGTTATTGTTCATGCCTTGGTTGTGTCCGGCATTGCTCATAACTCGGTTGTACCCGGTATTGTTCTGGCCTTGCATGGAATAACCCTGTGAGGACTGTCCGTTGTGCGCGTAGCTTGACTGTCCGTTGTGGCCGTAGTTTGACTGCCCGCGTGCTGCCAACGCATACGAGGGACCACGCTGACCTGAAGTGTCTTGATCCTGGACAGCGACAGTTCCCTGAGGGTCATTTCCGGCCTTCTCGGCGTCCTCGACTTCATGGGCTTCGTCAGCAGAACCTCCGCCGACTGGCGGTTCTGCCTCAGCCTCCGCCTCAGCCTTTCCCTTCGCCTTGCCTTTCGCCTTTCCCGTCGCCGTTTTCTTCCCATCCGCGCCTGTCTTCGCCGCTGCCTCGACGGCCCTTCCGGTCTTGATGTGCCCTCCCTTGTTTTCGTTGACAATAATGTTCGCGCGGCAGCGGACCAGACACTCCAGCGGGGTATCCACGAATTCGCGGATGTATTTGCCATGATAGTCTAACATCCGCTTGCAGGTTGATTTGTTTGTATAAAAGATCCGGACAATGGCCGCAACCCTGTCCGGGAAGGAAAGTAGCGCCCCGGTTCTGGCGGGATCTTTGACCTTCGTCTTCTCTCCTTCATCCTCTTCGTCGTCCTCCTCCTCCTTCTCCTCTTTCCCCTTGCGCCCTTTATTGCCCCCCTTCTTCTCCTCCTTGGGGGGTGGCAACGGCATTGTTCGGTGATAGTCTATAAGGAGCTCCTACTCAAGTATCAGTAAAGAGTTGAAAGACATGTTGCCACAGAGACTTACCAAAACATTCCAACATGCGACCTCGATTTCCAAGGGTTTTCTTCGCATAGTGTTCTTCCACACAAGTGTGGTTTTGTCTTTGTCATCGACGTCGTTAAGGTTCATCATTGCCCGTAAAAAAGAGTTGACGATCGTGATCTTCTGTGTCTGCGAGACTACCAAATGCGGGTCGCGACCAGGTCCTTTGGGAGAATCGAGCGCACTCATCGCCTCTTCCAAGGACGCGAAACTGGTTTGTACTCCAGTGGTTTGTATTTCCGGTCTGCTCCACTCGGGGTTCATAAGATCATGAGAGGTCGGTAATCCGGGTATTGTATCGATTGGCGGAAATTGTTTGTCCACAACTGTCGGTTTCTTACATCTGTCAGCAGCTGAATCAGACGAGGCTTGCTCCGAGAAGGCCTGAGGTGCCTCGCTGCTATGATAATCATTGGAAGCGGCCGCGGAGACCACGGATGCATGTGGGCTTTGGGGTGCCTTGCCTTGGGCAGGTCTCTCAGAGTTAACTGGTCGGGGTTGAATTTGCTGTTGCTCATTTGAGATATCCCGCACAGGATGTTCTTGGCTTTGATCAACATGATTGGGAGCCGCAGCTGAGCTCAAAGATCGATGCTGCGATTGTTGCACGGTTGGCGGCCGGTGTGCCTGGTTGTTCGTAGGACGATTGAGAACAGCCGAACCATTCGAGTCTTGTTGGGGCTGGTCTTGCATGGAAGTATGAACGCCCCGGCTGCTAGAGGGATACGCCAGCTGTGCCTCCTGGCTGTCAGCAGGGGTTCCGTATGTCTTTTCGGCATTGTGAGCCGGATGAGAGGTCAAGTTGGCAGACTCCGAATTGGAAACATTGTTCTGAATCGATGCGGTAAGTGCAGGGTCAATAAGGTCCTCAATATTTGCGGATGGAGGAGTGCTGCCACCCGAATTCTTTTGGGACGAGGACTGTGCTTCGGAACTTTCATCTTTCTCCCCGGATAAGTCTGAATTAATTGGCTCGCTCCTAGCATTGTCGATAAACGTCATTAGAAGTCCACCGTGGTGGGAAGGATTGACGAGAACGAGGACATACCAGCTTTGGCCTTGATTGCCATTTCTTCTTCTACCTCCGTCCGATTGTTTGGCAAAAGTAGGAGTAGTTTTCTTTGCAGGTTTCTCGACAGCTTGAACGTAGGCTTGAGCGACGGGAGTGCCAGCATCGAGACTTTCGGACGTGTGGCTTTCGATCATCTCCACGTCGTGATGAGCATCATATGTGCCACCAGTGCAAGCAGGATCTGTGTCCTTGTGGGTTTCGACATTGGAACTGTCAACACCGGTGGACTCAACTGAGACATCATGGTGCTGAGCAGAGGGGTTGCCATAACTGGGCATGTCATCCTTCTGTTCGTGGTCTTGAGCATTGAAGCCGCCAACGCCATGATGCGCAGTTCCTTGTTCAATGTGTTGGACTCTGGGCGTGTTTTTGTGATGCTGGACAGGGGATACCTCAAGAACAGAATTGATACTAGGAGGACTGGGAGACAGATTGGTATTTCCCCAAAAATCAGCATCGAGTTGACCCTTGTTGCGAGTCTCAACTGCCCTTTCGAAGATCCCAGCGTACTGGGCCTCGTCGCCGTGGTCATCAGCTTGACGTTGGATATTTCCATAGCCACGGGCATTGTAAGTCGGGATGAGGTTGCGGCGTTTTGCTCCTTGCTCATGAGAACTTCTGTATGTTTTATCGAATGTCTCCCAGTCAAAGCTGTCAGGGACATGAGTGGGCACTTTGTCAAATGATATGTCATCTGGATCGAAGAAAGCATTGTCAAAGTGGGATCCTTGCTCCTGCTCACCCTGCAGGGCAGTTTCAGCGTGCTGATGAGAGACCGGCCTAGTTTGACCGGCGTTAGAGGATATTAAGCATAGACAACTGGCCAAAGACTTACGCAAGACCTTCCATAGCCGTAGGAGAGCCTGGCAGAGAGAGCATAGTACTCTGCATCTCGGTATGATGACCCATAGCCTTAGCAGGAGCACCAGGAAACTGAGGCGACATCCTCGCGACGATTTACTTGACAGCCACAACAACACTCAGAAGCTCGCTTGAAATTGCAAGATAGACAGTTTTTGAAGCTGTATGAGTGCAAGATAATGATTGGAGACACCGAGTAAGGATAAAAGGATACGATTGGCAGATTTGAGGGAGTATGAGAGAAGAGAGATGGTCGGTAGAGTGGAAGAGAGATGTGTAGAAGTGAAAGTTGTATTTGACGACATGAGACTCGAAGGTAGAGGGAGGGAGGTTGGGACCAGCAAGCATGAGGTGAATAACAGAGCATCAAAAACCTGGAAGTAGACGGGAGATACCGTTAACAAAGCGGAATATGCCATGTGCTTGGGACCTGCAAACATAGTAGGGTGGGCGGTGTTCCAAAAATGGAAATAATGAGGGCAAGTTTGCAAGTTTGCTCCTCGAAGATGCCCCAGTTCAATGGGAGACAATAGGTCTTCGAGGCATCTCGAAGCGAAGCCATGCATACCACCCAGCGAGACAATTAATTCCGTGGTGGTATTTGCAACGAAGTGTTGATGGCGGCCTAATTGTGCGTCTGATTGAGGCTCTGGAGACAATAGGCCATTGAGGTGCTGCGTTGCGCAACAACGCTATTGTTGAGACGCTCATGCTCTGAGCAGAGGATTGAGCTCATTGAGGACCCGACCAGAAGCAGTGTACAATAGCTGGTGAGCCCCCATCAAATTCAGGCGCAATGACAGCCTCTCAACCAGGCTATTGAGCTATTTAGCAACCTTAAGTTCCTCTATCATTTGGCAAGCAGATCCACGTACCAGTCCCATATTACTGCACCCTCTTACTCGGCTGACGAACACCACCAGTCTTAAGCTTGACCTGGGAACTCGTCTCATTCCTTGGAACCATCACTGGGGCCAAATATTTCAACTGGCAGCGGTATCTAGGAATGGCATCGACCAGACTTTCAGGCTATTATCGACCTTCTTCGTAGGATGAACGGTCTCGTCCACAGCATTTATATCACGTGAGGAACGCCTCTGACCAGAAGTCGTTGCTGCTATGGTTCCCATGGGATGCAAAACAGTACTGCTCACGGCGTCTGTATATTGTAAGCTCCTTGAACTCCCAATCAATTCGTGATCATTGCTTACCATCATGGATCTTCCATTCCCAGTCACATTTTTGCGGTCCGGCAGTGTGTGTAGGATTTCGCCATACCCTCATATATCCATCAGTTCCTCCAGCCCAGATCTCATGGGACTCGCCCTGTGCGACAGGCACAACATCGATCTTCATGCGTTGGTTTGTGACAGCCCTTCGACCTTCTAGCCAGCCAAGAAGCTGCCCGGTGACTCTGATGTCGAATATTAAGACCCCGTCGCTTTTCCGTTCAGCAATATACAAATATCTTCCGCAGGGACTCCAAAGCAGTTGCGTGACCCCCGCGCCGCCAATGTGGCGATGAGCGTCCGTCTTTGTGATGCTAAAGGTCCCGAGAGACTCTCCAGTCCCATTGGCCCCATACAGACCTATCTGCCTCGAAAATGTACCCGCAGCCAAGATACCATCTCCCACGGGATTGATGGCCATAGCCGAGATGATACCCTTCATCCCGACTCCTCCACCTACCATTTGCTTACGCTTACTGGGTATTGTAGGCATCCATGCGACGGGGCCCTCACTCCCTGGACGGGATACGTCGAAAAGACATATCAGGCTATCGGATCCAGTGAGGAAATGCGTACCGCCCAGGGCTTGCGGATACACCATCGAGTAAGGCGTAATGAATGCCTCCGTCGTCGGATGTATGAGCGAGTAAGTTGCCACAGTGGTGGGCACAAGCGCAGATGCGAGTCTAATTGGGTGATCACGGACTGATGAGAGGAACAGAGTGGTAGATGGATCCCGAAGATTGAAGAACGGATAGATTGCAGTGGCGTACGTTGGCTCTGCTGAAGGCAGAACAGAGTAGGGGTCCAGCCGATGCGGTGATGATGTTCCTTCCAGCAAATCCGGAGGCCTATTTCTGCTCGTTAGTCCAGAAACGTCTCAACCCTTTCGGAATGACCTACAGAATATAGGTTCTGATATGATGATCCGCAGAATCAGTCAAAAGTGTGGTTCCATCCGGAGACCTATGCATGTAACTGTTAGTCAAGGTTTCATTAATCGTGCATCCAGTCAGGTCAGTTCCAAAAACTTACCATTGCGCGCCTTTCACGTAATTAAGATGTGGATCTATTCTACTGCTCTCTTCTGCTGACACAAATGAGGGATCCCGACATTGTTTGAGAGATGACTGGACATTGACTCGGATATCCTGTGCATCGTCCACTTGAGTTGAAGCCACGCATATTGGGCCTTGAACCAAAGAATCCTTCTCAACCATCTTGCACAGGAAACTTTCAATGTCCACTATATTGGAGAGGAGCAGGAGACTGATATATGACTATGATGCCTCAAATTCGGAAGACTGTTCGGAACCATGCAAGAGCAAAGGAGAGTTGTAGACTTGTCCTCCACGCTTTTCATCGCATCACTTCTAAGAACTGTGGTGACAGTGAGTGAACTATTCACCTTCCTGCAATCACACTGCGCTTTATATAGTGAACTAGACGGAAGTGGATGAATGTCTCGGCGGCAAGAGCAAATGACAAACAGCCGAGCATCCCAGTGATGAGTACAATGGGCGATCAATGAAGCCAACTGGCGAGTCTCCTTAAGCTACAAATATTCGGTTCGAGTTGAGATAGATCCATATATGTCAGTGTTGTGACACTGAGTTAGATAGACGTAACCCAAGTGGCATTGAGACCGATTCGTGAGGATTCCTGTATGCGATTTTATATGTTCTGCAGACGCCGGGTCCGATTTCCTACCTACCCTAGAGAGGTACACAGGCTTACAGCGGCGGCAGAAGTTAGAACGTCGGCCCCGGTGTATCTTTCCCCATTAATATTAAGATCAATTTCCCACTAGTCCACTGCGGGAGTTAGGGTGTACCTTACTAGCTTCCTTACCTTGGTAACTCTGATATCTGCAACAGCGCTGCACTTGCACTTATCTGCCCAAACATTTTTGCGCCTCCTACCTCTACGCTACCTCGACATCCATACAGCCGAAAGAAAGAGCAGTAGGGGAGGTGCGACTTGAATTTATCTGATTCCATCCTGTACTCCGTGGTCTAAGAAGACGCTCCTTTTATCATGTTTTCCGCAAAACCTTCAACCGGCCTGTCCATAAACACCAATTCCGCCAATTCACTTTTGTAAGTGCGCCTGTGTCCAGAGCTCGGTCTGGAGCTTCAGCTCTAAGATCTGATTTACAAATTCATGAGTCGCGCGATTCAACTAAGCTAACGACCATTTACCTCGCGTAGTGGCGGATCTAATGCTCAGACTACATCGTCTACAGCTACACCAGGGACAACGAACACGTCGGGGGGTTTGTTTGGAGGCGCCAATGCGCAGTCAAAGCCAGCGGGCGGCCTTTTTGGAAACCTTGGTGGTGGGAACACACAACAATCCTCAACTACTGGGTCAAGTCTGTTCTCCGGCTTAGGTGGACAACAGCAGAATACTAATACCACTGCTGCTGGCGGCGGCCTGTTTGGAGGCTCTACACAGGCCAGCTCGCAACCTGCAACTGGTGGGCTCTTTTCGGGGACTGCAGGCGCGGGCGCTACGACAGCCCAAGGTGGAGGAACCGGTGGAGGGTTGTTTGGGTCCACGACACAGGCTCAGTCAAAACCGCTATTTGGCGGTCTGGGGGCTTCTACAACAACTGGGGCTGGCCTCTTGTGAGTGATCCGCGTTGAGCCTTCTTTCGTTTCATCGACTAATCAGTGAGAAATTCAAGTGGTGGCGGCAACCAGACCAACACACAACAACAGCAACAAGCACAGAAGCCCACGCTATCTCTCTTTGGGAATCAAAATGCCGCGCCCCAACTGTCGACACAACAAACAGCCACAAGCGGAACAGTGGTTCCCGGGGTCAAGGTAGATCTCAGTAACCTCTTACCGACGACAAAGTACGAGAGTTGCGCCGATGAAATCAGATCGGAGTTGGAGAAATTCGACAACTACGTCCTCCTTCAAATCAAGCTGTGTAACGAGGTCTCCAACATGCTTCCTACAATCGCGGGCCAGGCCGAGACAATTCCAAATGACGTGGATTTCGTTCAAGGCAAACTGGAAACCATTGAGCACGCGCTGGAGAACGACGCTCGCGATATTGATCAGCTGCGCAGCCTAGTGTCTCGCGATGCAGCCGAGGCTCAAGTGGCTTTCCGTGCCATCGATACATTAAAATTACCCCTGCAATATCAATCTGCGGGAGGCGCAGGGTGGTGGTCAGCCCAGGATCAAAAGGGACCCGACCGCCAGGCGTTGCGATCCACGCGCAAGAATACACTCGCTCTTCCGGACGACGTCGAGACTGACCCCTCGTCTGCCACTTCCATCAATGGTGTGCCAGTAAACCTTGTCGACTATTTCTCTCAGCGCTCTGACGAGATGGCTACGGTTCTCGAACGATATACCGGCAATTTGAAGGAGATTGAAGACCATCTTCATGGTATCGAGCTTTCACTGAACCGCCAGATTCAAGAATTTGTGGCTTCACGAAGTCGAGATGGAGCGGCCGCTGGAACCCAGAAATCGAAGCTCAATGATCTTGCAGCGGTGCTTGGAGATGTGGAGAACGGTGTACTTGGCGTTGCTAGTAGGCTCGGTGCGGTCACGGAACAGGTGCAGGAAGTGGTATTGGGTCCACCGTCGGGAGATGGTAGGCTTAATTAATGATAAACCTCGAGCGGCATGCATAATATGGTGAGACGCGCCTTAAAGTGGCGTCAAGCATCTTTGGCCATTTCAGGACCCATTTTTGCGCCGTACAACTCGATCACCTAGGATTTTATCGCTATTTAGAGAAGTCGTGTATTTCAGCATGAGTATTAGGGCCAGGCGTTGCAAATGAGTGATGACAGAATTGTTCTCTTTTCGATCACGCATTGATATTTACTATATGCTTGCTTCCTGGTCAACAATATCTTCCTTCTATGGTGCCTTTTACGACTTAGCCCAGGACGTACAAATTAGAGAGAGAATCATCGTCGGAGTAAATCAGAACCTCCGCTGTGCTGAGCATCAAAACACACAAATACAAGGCCAGCCAGCCAATCCCCGGTGGTGGCCATGAATGTGAGGTACCCACGGATGGTCCGGATTGCCTCTCACCCAAACGCAAGAGAATGGCGGAGTTGCGTGATCGCACGCCAGAGATGCAGCTTACAGCCACTCCCGGACGCCGGCTCCAACTTTGTTTCAACTGCATACCTGTTACACATTCGAAGCGGGTTGGTTGCCGTGTACTTGCCTATTCATTTGTATTCTTCACGGGCCGTGGATAGGATGATTCAGATGTTCTCCGTACAGATACAAGAATTAACAACTGCTGGATCACTGGGAGACGCTCGGAAGGGTGGCAGGCGGCCTAGTGATCACCGAATGAGTCAGATCTGACGGCTTCTTCGCGCCATCGAGCCTCAATTAAATGATGTGACGTGATGTCTCATCATGATGGCGATGCGATTTGATCAAATCCACTTCCTGGCTCTCAGTCTCGTTTCTGGGTATTCTAGTTGGGTGATTGTCCCCAGAGATGGCGCCATTTTCGCCAAACCCGACTCATGAATGATGCGTAATACTGGCACGCAATCCTTCGGGATATCTCCCAGGTGCTGGTATATGTAAATACAGCTGGAAGACGGCAATATTCAAGTTCTTGGTCTATCAAGTCTTTGTTCTCCCCTTAATCCTTCTCCAGTACTTAATCTATCATATACCGGCAGCCTTCTAACCCTAATTGCTACGAGCCTACGATATACCACAAGCACAAGATAAACCGAAGTGTACACTATGGCACCATTGCTGGAGGAACCAGCGGCTGCTCCTTACCTTGGTCACTTTACTGTTCCCAAGAAAGAGACTGCAGAGCACAACAAATTCTGGTACGAGCCAGGGCGCACAACAGTCAATAGACATGACGATTACCCTTACGAAGATCTTCTGCCCTCGTTTCCTGATGTTCGGTGGGAAGCTATAGAGAAGGTTCCATACGAAGATAAAGGGCTTCGCGGAGACCCGAAATTCCGTCACTTGCTCCAAGATGCAACTGACGTCTTTGACTACACACCGAGAATTGGAACGGAAATACATGGGGTTAATCTGGCCAGACTCAATGATGCCCAGAGGGATGACCTTGCCCGCCTGATCGCCGTCCGTGGCGTGGTATTTTTCCGCGATCAGAAGGACTTCGATATTGAAGCTCAACGGGGGTTGGGCAAGTATTTCGGCACGTTGCATAGAGTGAGCCTTGACTCCCCAGATCGTCGTGAGTGTAACTGGTGTCTAACCGTGATGTAGCATGCCACTACTGCCGTACCAAGGAAGAAGGGGTTGGAAGACGTGCATGTCGTTTATACTGGGGACAACTCCTCCGACCAGCGAGCACTATTTTCCCCTAGCTTTCTATGGCATTCCGACGTGACATATGAGGTTCAACCACCTTCATACACATCATTGAAGGTCTTGACGGGTCCTCCTCGAGGCGGTGGTGGTGACACACTCTGGTCGTCTCAATATGCGGCATACG
Organism: Aspergillus fumigatiaffinis; assembly: GCA_012656285.1. Lineage (NCBI taxonomy): Eukaryota > Fungi > Ascomycota > Eurotiomycetes > Eurotiales > Aspergillaceae > Aspergillus > Aspergillus fumigatiaffinis. The sequence continues at coordinate 44,237 of JAAAPX010000184.1, forward strand.
ACGCTCTCTCATCGCACATGCAGAACTACCTGAAGGGCTTGACTGCTCTGCATACAGCCAACATGCAGGCATCAGATTCACGAGCTCTTGGTCGAACTGTTCGTCGAGAGCCGATCACCACAGAGCACCCTTTGATTCGCACAAATCCAGTCACTGGCTGGAACAGTCTCTTCTTCAATCCTGGCTTCGTAACCAAGATTGTGGGAATCCCCAAAACAGAGAGTGACGCCATCATAAGGTACCTCACCGAGGTTGTTGCCACCACGCAAGAGGCGCACGCTCGTTTCCAATGGGGTGAGAACGATGTGGCTCTGTGGGACAATCGAACAACAGTGAGTGACGCGCAGATATTCTCCATCGTGATCCCTTCTGACTTTTCTGATAGAATCACTCCGCTTCTTATGGCTTTTCTCCCCACCGTCGTCATGCTGTCCGAGTCGCCTGCCACGCTGAACGCCCCTACTTCGACCCCGAAGGCAAATCCCAGGAGGAGGAGTATAATGCTTACTATAACCTACCACCCGTGAACAAGGATGGCTCACGTCAATCTAACTACAACGATTGATCTTTGGGGCTGGTCCCTTCTCCTTACCCTTGACGGCTCTGAGTCGAGAGAACTTATTGCACATACACTTCTCACTGAGGGTAAGAAAACATAATGAACGCTTTATGATAGATACGAAATAATAGCTGCTTCTGAATATGACTGTGAAGTGAGTGATCAAAATGGATATCTGCTTCTTCTCATGTAGGAGACGTTGTATGGGATTGTCATAATACTACAACATTGAATAATATACACTAGTATAGATTCTAATAAGATGCTAGATACGCTTCGTTGATGTTCAGCTCTATCTCTTGTAAAGTGCGAATAGACAGGACATCGGTTTGCACGTGTCTGAGCTGGAGAATCACGGCGCCTATCCCCAGTAGGACCTATTAGTCTCCTCATCACAGCCCACTACGCTGAATCATTCTCGATGTCAGCCAAACACGAACCATCCCTGCTCGAATATGCCAGATTCCACGGAATCGCTCATGACCATACAGCAATCAATCCCAACCAGCAGCTTGATCACTCCCTCAAACTGCCACTAAATGATCCTCCCGTGCCCGAAGACAAGTTGAAATCGCTCGATAAATACCTCCTCACCACACAAGAATCTGTCGAGAAAGCCATCCGCGAGGAGAAGCTCAATGTGAGAAAAGAGGATATCCGGCTTCTATCCACTGTCCTTCGTGACGCGAGAACCCATGAATTTGAGTTCAGCCTGGAAGAGCATTTGGCGGCCTTTCACCGTCTCACCAAGCTCAAGCTGGAACCTCCCATCTTCAGTCTAGATTACGAGACGCACTCGACACCTCAGAGGCCGGTGTTCGACGACTCTGAGGAATTGGACCTGCCTCCTCTCGAAGAGGCTCCCGAGTATCGATTCGAATCTTTGATGAAGAAGGCCGATGAGTTTAACGAAGAGATCAGAAATGAGAAGCTCAACTGCAAAAAGCAGACTTTCATGCTCATACAAAATGCAATGAAACTTGAAAATGCGTCTTCGAATCATCTGGATGATATACTAGCAAATGCCATCCGACCAGTGAGTGTCTTAAAGAGCGTTGAGCAGCAGCACGCTAATTTGATTCTCATCTCTTACAGATAATCTCTGTCCGTTCGAAATCCCCTGCTATTGCCCCTTTGGGCGTGGATGATTTATCCTTCAAAAGTCCCTCCTCGCCTGAGCCAGAGCTTCAGATGCTGCCCAGTCCTGCCTCGACTGAGATCCTAGAAACATCGAAGCCGCAAAACCATGTGTCGAAAGATACTGATCTCAGCCACGGCCCTGAGGTCTTCGATTGCGTACGCCAGACTTCTACGGGAGGTGCCGATGGCATGACGCAGATAGATCACCACCTATCTGCAGCTGAAGGACGGCAAACCTGGGAAAATGCAACGACGGTAGGCCTCGAGGAGCCATGCGAATGTATTAAGTTCGCAGGCGAAAGGCCAGGTGGTGAAGCAAACTCGCAAGACATACAACTCCAGACGGACTTAAATATATCGGGGGTTACCAACCACGATAGTCCCTCCCAGGATGAAGAACCAGCTTCACATTCTGCCCAATTAGCAGGACCTGAGGTGCCAGAAGAACAACCTGAATGGCTGATGACTGAAGCTCCAGTCAAAGAGGATACAGCAGCACCCCTACTGTCTCGAGCTCTATCAATCTCCCCGTCCGCAACCTGCTATTCTTCGCATACAAATGACGCAGCATGTGAAGAGTCCCTTCATTGTTCTAATAATGTTTCACGAGAGTCCAGAGCTCCTTATTTAGCGCAACAGTTCCATGCCTCCAGCACTCAGGGACAGGCCAACAGGAAATCACTCGGCAACATAACTGTTGAAGCAGGCATTGTATCAACGGATCAGAATGAGACAACATCACCAGTCCTGGATTCCCAGTTTATCAGGGAAATAGAGCAATCCCCCAGTAGACTACAGCAGAGCAATGGACACGCTCTTACGGTCGGCGATGGTGGTTTGACTGCAACATATCAGACTCGGCTTTTGACCAATATTTCTTCCCCCGTGACCAACGAACATTTACAGCATAGGAAAAGGAAACGTCAGGTTACCAACGAGACTTTCGTCAAAGTCTCACAGTCCCAGGAGCAACGGAAGCAGCCGGCGGTACCGTCGTTTGCAACCCTGGGTTCTTTGGCCGCATTTATGGAGACAAGAGGACGAAACGAGAAGCGGCATCTGGTGACACAAAGCCCATACTTCCCAGGGAAACGATCAACCGTCGACGTTTCCAAGCGTCAAAGTGATGCAGTGAGCACCGGGAAGCCCCGGAGCTGCTTAAACGAGCCGGACAAAAGCAACAACGGGCGGGACATCATCCAGACTGCCACACCACTTCCTCGCTTTCAGCCAAAGACGGGAGAACGGCCGATCCTGTTCTTATCAGCCGCCCTTCTGAAGAGTCATCTTCGGCTCATACGCTGTCTTGAAGGAATGGCAGGCCAGCCAGCAATCGTATATAGAGACTACAATCACAATAATCCTGGTAGTGAGTCTCAGGGCAAGCATACGACCTCTCGCATGAACAACAATCCCAGTCTTCAAATCGAAGCAGATATCATAATTTCGCCGAGTACTGGTATCTTACTGACAACATCGCAGGCGACAACGCAACTATATCTGCCCGGCCACAGGTCCACTCACCCTGAGACGAACATCGGATGGATCAACTCGCCACTCAGAGAACGCATCTTCCTTCTCGCTCCTCGATATGAACGAATCTACCTGTTCATATGCCATAGCGCACCTTCTCCCAAGAAGCCGCAAGGCAAACAATCGGACCCAACAGCTGACAAGCGAGTGTTAACATCCATCGCCTCGTTGACTGCTTTTTGCAACTCGATGTCCACCTATGCAACAATCAGCCCATTGCTAGTACCTTCCTGCCCAGAAACCGTGGCGGGCTGGGTCCTTTCGCTTGCGAACCAGCACATTGCTCGACTTCCTGGGAATCCTACGCGGATTCTGCCCAGCACAAGCTTCACACCGATCAACTCGCCTCAGAAAACTCTACTGAACGCGGAAATGATGTTGAGAACAACCGTTTGGGAGCTCTTCCTACGCCAGACTGGATTGAACCCGTACGCTGCGCAAGCGATTTTGGCATTCCTCAGACGAGCAGACGAAGAAGAGCGGACTTATATAGGCTACACATCCCCTAAGGCTGCCAGTTCTAGCTCTGTGGAGGACGGGGGTGGACAAGGTCTCGCTAGGTTTATCGAGATGGAGCCAGATCGAAGAAGGGAGGTCTTCGGTGAGCTCATAGGTGACAGGATGATGGGGCGCGTCAACCATATTTTAGACAAAGATTGGCAGTGCGACTGGGCCCTTAACTTTGACCCTGATGTGGAACTATGAATTCACCTCTGTAGTAAAGCTGGCCCTAAGAATAAGACGGTATTGCTACGGCGGAGAACAGATCCCAACCTTTGTGGATCATCAGTGGAAGGAACCTAGAGTCAATGTACTGGACATCGGCTTGAGAGGAGATTTATCATGTCTGATATTGCTGGTTTTCATCACCCCGGAATCGGCGTGACTCATGACGATTGCTAGATTTAGAAGTACATCAATAGTAGTATGCTGGAGAAGTCAAGGTCATTTCACGCTTTATAACAGCAAATGCGCAGACAAAATCAGCCCAAAAAGAGACAACACTGGCTGTGTCATATTTTAGACCTTGATGGTAAGAAATTTGGAATTACAACGTTTTCGAGGAGTTGTGGGAGCTCATGATTTTTGCACGGTATATAATACACGGCCTCCGACTTGGGCGTTCTCAGCTCGAGATCGAGAGGGGGAGAAAGACAGAAACAAAGGGGATTCGTTCTTTTATTCGTTGATCTTGGCGAGGATCCTATGGCAGAGGTCAGTACAATGTCATCGAGGAGAGGACATCGTTATGCTGCAAGGGAACGTACTCAGAATCCCGGAAGAGGTGGTACTCCTCTTCGCCGACCTTGACGGGGCTACCACCAAACTGTATCGCAGAATCTGTCAGCCACTTCATCGAAAGAGAAATCCAATGTCTGTTGCGCATCGGATCCGGGCGGAGATAAAGCACCCAGAACGACCAGTACGTACCTGAGGAATGAGAACCTTGTCACCAGCGGTAACGCTCATGGGAATTCTCTGGCCGTTACGGTCAACGGCACCGGGGCCAACGGCAAGGACCTTGGCCTCGTTCTGCTCCTTGACGCTGCTCTCGGGGAGGAAGATACCGGAGGCAGTCTTTGGCTCGGGCTTGATGCGCTGGACGAGGACACGGTCCAGGAGGGGAGCGAGGCTCTTGATGTTGCGGAGGACAGACTGATCGAGGGAAGAGATCACAGTTAGCGACATGTACCAATCAATGAGTCAGACAAACAAGATCAAGACATAGTTGATAGCAGCAATTGTCATGACGAAGGTGGTCCTGAGGTCCCGGGCTAGTGGAAATACGTACCATTTTGTACGAAGGTGTGAGGAGAAGAGTGCGAGACTCGTAGACTGAGTTTAATTGAGCAGGGATGAAGAAATGTAAACAGGTGCGAGGCGTGGAGAGTACGAAAGAAAAGAAGATGTTCGGACAGCTCGTCTGGGGGAAGAAGATCTGGACTCTCCGGGCCGCGAGAAATTTCCAGAATGCCAAGACCGGAGAGCTTCCATCAACACTGCCGAGGGTATCAAGTCGAATGCTTTTACTTTTCCCTCTTTTGCACGATATACAATGAAATGGACTTATTTTCTCTGCTTTGAGGAAGTGGGCTGATTGATCTAGTCTGGATTTGCAACGTTGAGTTTACAATGGATGTCTCAATGCTAGTCTGCAGCTCAGTCGCCTGCGACAGCTCCTTTTCCCCGAATTTCTGGCTGCGGATAGCTTAAGCTCATGTTCTTAAAGATCATGCTCAGTGGTATGGTTAACACTGACTGTATACAAGTGAACACCGCCAGATCCGACCCATTATTCCGAGTGCTACTGACCCAGCAAATCGAGCATTACAACATGGTAATAGAAGACATAAATCCTTAGCTCTACCATCTTCTTCCTCGTCCTCGGCCGCCAAAACCACCCCTCTGATCGTAACCTCCAAATCCCATATGAGGCTGACCACCACCTTGTCCTCCAAATCCCGATCCTTGCGACTGGCCGCCGAACCCAGGCTGGCCTTGCTGTTGCCCGGCGCCAGCACCACCTTGGCCTCCCATCATCGCCTGTGCATGTTGCATGAAGGACATGGGATCCATAGATGACGGATCCATGCCTTGCGACATCATACTTGCCAGCATGCCCTGCATCATATCAGGGGACATATCTGGCATTCCTGGCATACCGGGCATAGCTGGCGGCGCGCTGACAGGAGGCGCAGCAGGACCCGGAGCTCCTGGCATTGGCGGAAGACCCATGGTCAAGAAATTCTGCATATCATCCAATTGCTTCTTCTGGTCTTGGACTTCTTTCCGTAGCTCTTGTTGTTTCAGAACGTAGCTTGCCCAGGTGAATTCATCAAATCCGTAGTTGAAATAGTCGGATATATCCGAACCAGGTCGTCTCCATGGTTTATCGTCCTCGGTCGGAAAGTCCGAGTCCATATCTGTTGACAGGATCGGCTTGCCCGTAGAGGGGTGAACGGGGTTCGCATTGACATCGATCGTCGACGCGTGCACGGGCGGGTATGCGGAGCCAGGCTTCTGAGGCGCGGTTGGCCTTGCGCTGGCAGGCGCCGGAGTGGCAGCTTCGAGTTTAGGCGTTACTGTAGGTGTGACTGATTTTGTCGATATATCCGCTGATGAAGGTCTTTGGGGCTCTGCTCGTAGGTTGGCATGGCGAGGATGTGGTCTGTCTCGACGTTAGATCAAATGCTCTTCAGCCGAGTTAGAGGAGGAATCCACAGCTTACACTTCCGGAGGCGGCGCATCTGGAGGAGCTTCTGTGATGATATTGAAGTCATCCTGAGAACAAAATTAGTCGATGCGAGAGATTGAACCGCGTGTTATGAGCAAACCTCATCCTCTTCCACCTCTATTTCCTCCTCCTCCTGCTCCTCCCCTTCATTCGATTCTTGAGACTTTTCGTTCGATTGGTTTTGTGGAGCATTCTGAGCTTGGTTTACGGGTACTGCATCCGCAGGGTCGTAGAAATCGTCATCATCATCTTCCATCATCATCTTGAACAGAAACAGACAAATTCGTGATTGAGAGAAGTGTAGAATGACGAAAGTCTCGGCCAGTTTACTGCGGAGATCGAACGGCAGGCCGGGTTTGGCATGTTTGCTCTTCAGCTTCTAGATCAGTTCTATATGACACCAACTACCTCTCTACTCAGTCATTGATACTTCAAGGTGCATTCTGATAATGACAATTCAATCATATACGTCTTCGACGACATTGGATTCTTACGTCTTTGACTGAAATTCGATCTACTATATGCGACCTTGATGTACCGTGGTCACGTGCCCTCTGTCTCCGTCAGTTGCTTCATGATCACAATATCTCTCTACAACATCGGGATAGGAATCTTTGAAACGACCCTGAGTGACACAGTCACCGATAATACATACATTATGCCTCCTTCCGAACAACAGAGCGGCAACTCCACACCGCGCTTTACGAGCCAGACTACCTCCGCAGAAGATCTTCTCAAGTCGCAGACCGTCGGTCTAGTCCATCTTTCCGACTTCCGCAAGCGTCGCGCAGAGGTTCTAGAGCAAAAGGAACGAGAGGCACACGACAAGTCGCTGGGAAGATTTACATCCGGTAACTCAAGAAGTGCTACTCCTTCAACAGGCGATGTGACTGACAGGTGAGTTAAGGCGCAAGCTTCTTCCTTTCTCTTCCCTAACTGATCGCAATTACCTAGTAACTCGACCCCGCGTAGCGAGGGCCCTCCTAAGAAGAAGAAAAAGAAGCAACTCATGAAAAGCAAACTTTCTTTTGGTGACGATGAAGAGAATGATACCGGTGACGAACCTGTGGCCACTCCCCGCGAAACGAGCGTCCCCCGATCTGCGTCGAGGACACCTGCGGACGACAGTTCTGCGCCGACATCACGACGCATCACACCCAACCCCAATGCACCACCCCCTCCGAAAGCGCTGACGAAGGCTGCACTAAAGGCAGAAGCAGAGGCGCGTGATGCCCTTCGCAGAGAATTTCTAGCTATGCAGGAGGCGGTCAAAAATACCGAGATACTCATTCCGTTCATCTTCTACGATGGCACCAATATACCGGCTGGGGCGGTCAAGGTTAGGAAAGGCGACCCGGTATGGTTGTTTCTTGACCGTTGTCGCAAAGTCGGTGCCGAGTTGGGCGTCGCAGGTGCTAGCGGAGCAACAAAGGGAAGGAAAGACAATCGCCGGGAATGGGCCAGAATTAGCGTGGATGACCTTATGCTGGTCAGAGGAGAAATAATCGTTCCACATGTAAGTGGCACCCGCTTTTGCTCGTTTGTCATGTGCTGATTGACCCTCTAGCACTACGAATTCTACTATTTTATAGCCAATCAAGTACCCAGCTTCTCAAGTGCTGGTGGGCTATTGTTCGACTACTCCAACAAGCCTCCTCCAACAGCTCCTAGTGATAATCCACTGTCACCGCCTGATAATGACCAATTAGAAGGAGCCGATAAAGATGCGACGCTGACGAAAGTGGTCGACAGACGGTGGTATGAGCGAAACAAGCACATCTTTCCAGCGAGCTTGTGGCGGGAGTACGAGCCGGGGCCCGAGTTTGAAGAGAAAATGCGCACCACGCGGCGAGATGCTGAAGGAAACACCTTTTTCTTCTGAGCTGGCGGTTCTTGACTATAAGGAAGAATGAGAGCCGTTGTGTTGAGAGAACTATGAAACAGTGAGAGAAAAACATATGTATATTCTTTAGATACCCAAACAGCCAACCTGGTTTATTATATCACTAAAGCACGTTCGCCTAAGTGAATATTGGAGGTATTCTGCAAGTATCTTGTTGTCGAATATCGGCTGCGAGCTGCCGATGGTACAAGTATTTTGGACTTGTGACCAACGCATATCCAAGCTCCTTGAACCCTTTCATCCACCAACTACAATCTTCAACACTTCGACTATTATTGAAGACAACCGTCACTTCAGTCATGGACTTCTACCTTCGATGCAATGCTCTAAAATGTCGCTCCCAGTTGAAGGAGCAAGCGGTCGTCACCACCTGTTCGTAAGTCGTCTGTTCTACTATCCTTTCTTCAGTCGGTTTTGATTAGTGAAGACAATGGAGATTAAACTTATTAGGCACATATTTTGTCTTCCCTGCGCAGATACTCTCGGTCTCTCACGTCCTACCCACGGGGAACGTCGCTGTCCAGCTTGCCAAACGGTCCTTGTGAATCCGGACGACGCCGCATCGACCGTTCTCAACCCCTCTGAAGACTATAAAACTAGCGTATTGAGTGGACTAGATCCGAACACAATCATGGAATGCGCTAGTCGAGCATTAGTATTCTGGGCTTATCAGACCACGCAGGAGATGTACGTATTGCTGAGCTTTCCCATCGACTTCTGCGTCGATTTCCTGACAGGAGACAGATTCTACCAAGAGTATCTCGGAAAGTCACTTACGGAGAAATACTCAACGCTGAATACACATATGGACAGGGTGATTCATAATGCAAATACTGAAATCTCAGCTCTTCAGGCTAAATTGAACGGTTCGTGATCCCCAGCAGATCCTCGAGGAAGAACAGCACCTTTTGACTCATAAGATAGACATGCAAACAACAGAAGAGCAGCTTCGGAAAAAGAACCAGGAGCTCGTCGAACTCTATCGAGAAAAGTGCAAGAAGTTCGCTCAGATCACCAATCTGTACAACCTACTCAAGTCTCGTGCTATGAGATCGCAAATGAAGACAGCTGCGTCGGACACTGTCTCACAAACTTTGAATTCTCTCGCTAACTCGGGAAATGAGCCCTCAGTATCAGGCTTGAGCAGACCGATGGGTGTACCGCGGCCGCCACGAACTCCCGCATCTCGTCAGGGCAATCCGCACCCTGTCAACCGGGAAGGGGTGGAACAGCTACACCGGCATCAGCGGAGTGGGACTGGGAGCTCAAAAGGCGCAAAGCAAAATGTTGATGCCGCGGTGATGCCACCACCCACTGTGCCAGTGAACTTGAGAAACCGTATGCCCCTCTTCATCTATTCGCTGTGATCAAGATATGCTGATAGATGCAAAGGAAGTATCCTCAATGCAACTCCACAACAACGAACTCGTCTCCCAGGCCCTATGCGTCCGTCGACTGGCATGTCAAGCTTACCGCAGGACAGCACCATGTTCGAGCGATTTCATGACAACAATATGCCAGGTCAGTACCTGAACAGTGGCAACACCCCGCTGAATCGAGATAGTCTGGGTTTCCAGAGGCCTGGTCCCGGTACGGCAAATGGAGCGGGAAACGGCTCTTCTGTTTTGAGGTCTTCATTATTTCAGAACACCATTATATAACCTGCTCTGGTGATTCAGCTCGCCCGTCCGCATATGAATCTGTGTCTTCTTCCTTTGACGGGTAATTTGCTCTTTCCGGCGCGGTGATCATACATATAGAGAGAGACAGAGGTATAAGCTTGTCGGGTGCTGATGCTGCTTTTGGCAGATAGATACCGACTAAGGGTGCAAGAAATTCGAGTATATAGATAATTCCTCGCACATCAATTTTGCTTTATTTTTCCAACACCAGCAACGATTCATACTGAACTCAGGAATATCGGGCTTTGTTGTGTATGTTTCACGCCAAGAACGGTACGTCTATTCACTCGATAGGGTTATATATCTCCAGCTTTCCACGCAGAGCCCTAATTTCAGGGCATGTTTAAGACAGTCATCAAAACAATCGATGCCTCATAAGAATCAAGAATTTAGCTTATGATCTCAGCCCAAGCAACTGGGATGGCTCTATTAATGTTAGCTAAGCTTTCGCCAGCAAATCCACGCTAGGACGTTCATGGGGTTAATCTTCCTTTCGCCCGACGAACTTGGCTATGGATAGTTCCCGCTCTGCTAGACCACCAGCTCGATCCAACACTTGCTCAGGAACCTCGTAGATTCATCCTGGAATTCTTCCTGGCTTCATATACGCAGTCCAGTAGATCAAAGCAATACCTCCACTGCATGAGGCCCTGAGCATCATTAGCCTCCGACAATGGTTTATGCCAACCCTGACTTTCCATAGTAAACAAGCTTACAAGTCTATATACCCTGAACTTCCACACCATGGATATACCAGGGCCAAACAAACACAGAACCTCCAATTGCAAAACAGTAAACCATAAGATCTCATCATCCTTGGATCCCATCCCATCACGCTAGATCTTCACTGCAAAGGCCCGTCCCGTAGCCACTCCGACGAGGCCGACCCAGACGTCACTGACCTCCTGGGCCTCGGGCGTGCGGAAGCGGGAAGCTGAGCTCGTCCAAATGGAAAAGGATTTCTCAATTCCACGAAACCCCCAATCTAAATGCAGAGCAGGGGGAGCTCCTGTGGAGAATGACTCTATTTTAGTTTCCAGATCTGATGCGTCTGTTTAAGCTTATCTTGTCCCCCTGTCTTGCGTTTGGACTTGTAAAGTGTAACTGTTGGTACTGTTACTGTTTGTATGTATGGTGATGGTATCACGTGATGATTTGCTATTACTTCACTTTGGCCCATTGGTTTCATACTTCTGTGGGTGACGAGCGCTGTTTACTTACCACTGCTTATCTTCTTGGATCGAAGTAGTCTCGTTTACAGCAAATGTATCATTGACGATCGTTATCATTGGATTAATTCGACTATCACTGCGCAGACCCATGCCTCGCAATCAACCAAGAATATAGTCTAAGAGAAACAGCTGACTCCAGCACAAATGGATATCCCCTTCTCTTCTTCAACCTGTCAGTGCAGTGTCATGCGTCATACTGCTTGTATGTCCAGTCCTCGCTAGATAAGTAAGGAAAAAAGTTCCGTTTCATGCCATGCGTTCAGAACAGAAAAAGGAAAACAAAATGTAAGAAAAAAAGAAGCCGGAGAAATTAAATGATTAAAGCAAAGCAAATTTCTTTCCCATTTTTTAAGCAGAACCGAACTCCTTGATATCGGTCTCCTTGCCCAGCAGAGCAAGAGGGACGATACCACTGACGTGCATATCAGGTCCGTACACGTGCATCTTAAGACCCAGCTCCTCACCAACGGCCTTGATGTTCTTGAGACCCTCCTGGTAGTTGGGACCAGCACGACGAACCCAGATTTGGACATTATGCTCGTTGAGAACAGGGGCGACCTCGCGGATCGCACGGATGACACCCTTGAACGTCGAGGCGACGTTGGTGAAGTTGGCAATACCACCGCCGATGAAGAGAACCTTGCCGTCAGGGTGCATAGGTGCGCGCAGCATCAAGTCCAGAACGGTCTTGGCGTAGTTGTAGGTCTGAGTCTCGGTGGGAGCACCAGAATACTCACCGTAGTTAGCGAGCTCGCTGACGAAACCAGCGGAGGCAATGGCATCGGCGTACACGACGGATGCACCACCACCGGCGACCAGAGTCCAGACACGGCCATTGGCGTTGAGCACAGTCAGCTTGAGAGAAGCACCGGTCTTGGCATCCATGTCGGAGATGAACTTCTCCTCCTTGCTCAGCTCACGACCGAAGGGAGCGGGGAACTCCATTGGCGGGCCAGCATCAATGTTGACCTTGCCGTCCGCCTGGGGAACGGTGGCCAGGCCGAGGTTGACAGGGCTGCGGGCAATAGCCCACTTCGTACCGCACTCAAACTCAGCAGTCTGGTCAAGCTTAGCGGCAAGATCAAGGAAATGCACCTCCGCGGAGGTACCCTCAGCGTTGGGAATGACAACCAGAGGGTTGATCTCAAGGTAGGTGAACTGGCAGTCAACATAGACGGCGTAGAGACGGGAGATGAAGTCAACCAGGACATTGTGAACGCCCTTGGGCACCTTGCTCAAGAGACCAGCAGCAATCTCATCGTTGGAGGGGTAGTTGTTCAGGTTTACGGGGATAAGAAGCTTCTCGGCCTTGGCATCGACATCACCAACGTCCACACCACCCTCGTGTGTGAAGAGGATCCAGTCACCCTAGAAATGTTCATTAGTCTTCCGGATCGTCGCAAATTTGAGAATCGGCAGAATCGCTTACCTCTCGCACGGAGTTGATGTTGATGTAGTACTCAGTCTCCTGAGGGTGGGGAACGAAAGGCTCAACCAGGAACTGGCGAAGAACACCGGTGACAGTCTCAACCTTGACCTCCTTGCCAGCACGAGCCTCAATCCACTCTCTGGCCTCGGGCCAGGTCTTGTTCAGAGCGAGCAAACCACTCTTACCCCGTCTCTTAATCAATTGATCTGGCTTAGCGACGAACTTGGCGCCGGGAGTCAGCAGCCAAGGGTAGACAACCTCCGTCTGGTCCAAGACATCCTTCACAGCGGCGTCTTCCGGGAAGTAGATGGAGGCAAGTCTGGGAGGAGGGTTGTGGGTGGAGGAAGGAGGGAGAGGAGTCGGCTTGATGACAGGAGCCCGGGTGAGGTGGTAGTTGAGGATGGCCTTGCCATCAGCTTCGAGAATCGACTTGGCGGACATGACGATAGAAATGGAGGATCAGAGAGGAGGACAAATAGAGAAGAAGGTCCTGACGATTGAGGAGAGCTTGTATGTAGAGAAGGGGAAGCGAGCCCGGATCAAGAGAACGATATAACAGAGAGATGGAGAGGAGGAGGGATAGGTCGGCAAGCAATTCACGCTGCACGAAGTGATTTGTTGGACGTGAAGTGGGAGAGAAGGAGGGAGAAGAAGGTGGATGGATGGATTGAAGAAGAGAGGAGAAAGAGGAGGGGATTCAGTGACCGCGGACGATTGACCTGCGTCCTCCGAAATAAAATAATTGAACAGTCAAGTAAACGCCCGGAAGGACTTTGGGAGGGGGAAAACAGAAGTAATTTTTTTGGGGGGGAGGAGCTGGTCCAAAATTACAGAGAGTCAGGTACGGTATTGAGGCCGAACTCGGAAATAACCAGATTTGGAGAGGGACCAGACTCAGAGATACAGAGTACGATACAGCATAGGCTGCGTAGCTGGCTTAAACGCCCCGAGTTGTTGAGATTTAGTGGGGAAGAAGCATGGTGGGTCCTGCTAATCTCTTGCACTAAAAAGGACACTAACAGCCAAAAAGAAGTTCCAGGTGTCATCTGCGGACCGATCAAATTTAGCTCCCACCCTCTCCAGGGGTTTTAGAGCTTCCGTTGGGGATACTCGGTAAGGGTATTTAGTGGCAGGACACACCCTACGCTGTAGCCTCAATACTGAATTCCAGCAAAAGGAGGGATCAGACACCGGACGGCAACTCTCGGGTCATTTGTCGCTGCGTGTCGTTTTTTTGTTGGATTATGCACAGCTACCGAATATTTCAAATTTCGAGTTTGTTGATAAAGCGTCGGCGAATTGCTGTGCGAAACCCGGAGTCACTTCCCGAGACTGTCTTGATGTCAATCATGCCATCAAGTGCCTATCAGATCGTTGATAGGATCCATTCACACATGGAGTACATACCTTGGTATATGGTACCCGCATCAGTTATCTATTTACCATGTAGACTTAACAGCAAGGCACATGCAGACAACCCCCGTCTGAAACTATAATCCAGATACTGAATATCACTGTACGTACTACCTAGATCGACAGTCCATGATGACAACACTGATCTTTCGGTGAGCATCATTAGCGTCCGGCGGTGGAAGTCTTAGGGTGGAGGGGCTCTCCTGTTTGCTGGGTCCGAATTAGTCCAAGAGGATCCACCGCTTAGCCCCAACCAAGCTAAGATACGGACTACGGAGTACTTTGGTCTGCTCTGCAACGTTCTTTTGCCTGTTCGACATCCAGGTACAGAATCTACCGAGTACTCCGCAGTCCGGCTCCATCTTGTTAGGCATACACGATTCTGCTTGACTCCTGAGATGAGGGATATTGCACGCATGACCACGACTGAAAAGGAGAAGGAGTTTCTAACAGGTTCATTCATCGGAGGAAATTGTAAAGAAATTCGGTGTTGAGATAGATAGGTACTCCGTAGTAACCATCAACCAGACTCCATATACGGACGTTGTCAAGCAACTCCGCACTTTACGATGCACGGTATCTTTCATGTATTCATCACCTTGCGTCTTGTTGAGGTGTCTAGAATTACTTGCCCCTCCAGAACCTGCAGATACAATTCTTGAAAATTGATCGATTATTTTGGGCTCAATTGCTAGCAAGCAACGCAATTACATTTCCAAGTTCCCAACTGGTCCAGCCTTCGACCCCATCAAGAAACCACCGAGAGCAGCTTTGTCGCGGTATTGTACCGATACGGTATCGTCCGGAAAAGTAAGCTCCCCCTCAGCTCCCCGATATCGTTGAACCCCCCTCGTCAGATAATTCAGTTATTTTATTTTAATCAGTTATTATTTTTTTTTTTCTTTTACAACAGTCCGGTCCTTTTTTTCTTGATCCCGTCTTTTTCCATCTTCAGAATAAACCACCCCCCATAATCCCCTTGGAC
>JAAAPX010000185.1:0-56376 GCA_012656285.1 Aspergillus fumigatiaffinis
CCCCCGGATTGTCCCCCTCCCCGACGTTTTGCACAGACTAAACCTTGTTCGCACAAAAGCCGCTGCAAGCCAACACATGGTTGCTCCCGTTCGCCTCTCGGCTTTGAGGGAGGCCGACAACCATCGCCAGCCCAGTGAAAATGGTTTAGGAGGGCGCACGTCTCTTCATTTTACTTCCTTTGTCTGAAAATGCATGGACTGGTGTTAATGGCCCTTCAACCTCCAGGTTCTTCCCTCGTCAGCTATCCTCCTCCTTGTTTATATCACTATTTACCATGGCAGATACTAGCCTCAAGACGACGGAGACGATCGAGCATGTCGAGGACAGTCAGTCCCGCGGCCCTTTCCATCTACGCAACCTCGGCCATGTGCGTCTGCGCCATGAGCACACCAATGAGGTTATCTTGACTCCAGCTCCGTCACTGGACCCCAATGATCCCCTTCGCTGGTCGACTGCCTACAAGATCTATATCGCCATGCTTGTCTCCCTAGCCATGGTCATGTGTAATTTCATGGCTGCCGGTCCTACAGTCGCAATGGTTGCAATTGCGACGGACTTCAAAGAAGGGGGAAACACAACGATGAGTGACTGGATCAGTCGGGCCGCGTACTTCTTCAACAACAGCGCTCTGATGCAGGGCGTCTCGTGTCTCTTCTGGGTGCCGCTGCTTAACAAATACGGCCGGCGGCCAGTCTACATCTCTGCTTTCATTCTCTACTTCTTCATGATACTGGCAGCCGGTTTGGCAAAGACGTATGCAGGCGAGATCACGGCCCGGACCATCCTAGGTATCGGGGCAGGTGCCGGCGAGTGCCTGGCGCCTGTTACCATTGCCGATGTGTTCTATCTTCACCAGCGAGGTTATGGCATGGCGTGAGTGTTCTTATCCTGTTGTGGATTCAGCGCTCAGAGAAGCTGACGGCCCGTTTAACCAGCATATACAACGCCGCCTTGAGTGCTGGAGTTGCCTTCGGTATCATTATCTCGGGACTGGTCACGATCAAGCACGACTGGCGGACCATCTACTGGGTGGGATGCGCTCTAGTCGGAGCTCTGACCGTTGTGGTCGTCTTCTTTTTCCCAGAGACTGCCTACCGGCGTGTTGGAAACCCCTTCGTGGAACGCACCGTCGAGATCCAAAAACTGTCGGACAGCAACAACCTGGAGTTCGCCTCAGTCCCTCCCATCCCGCCCAAGATGAGCTACCTGCGTAGTATGCGCTTCTGGTCCGGCGAGACATATACCGACGAGTCCTTCTGGCGGATGTTTGTGCGTCCCTTTGGGCTGATCCTCATCCCACCCATCTTCTGGGCTACCATTGTCATGTCGGTGACTATCGGGTTCCTGGTGGCTGTTGTCTCCAATTTCGCCTCGGCGTTCAGCACAACCTACGGCTTTGAGGCCTGGCAGTCCGGTTTATGTTTCATCGCTGGCATGTTAGGTTGTTTCCTGGGTACATTCGCCGGTGGTCCGTTTTCCGACTGGGTGGCGGATTACTTTACCAAACGCAATGGAGGGATCCGTGAGCCTGAGATGCGATTGCCCGCGATTATCCCAAGTGTGATCGCCGCGCCTCTTTCCCTGGTGCTATATGGATGTGGTATCGCCAATGGCTGGCACTGGATGGTACCTACCGTTGGCTTGGGCTTGTGTATGTTTGTCCTATCATTTCTTTGTTCAAATCATCCAGCTGACATATCATCGTGTAGTGTCTTTCGCCATCACCCAGGGCACGAACGTCTCCTTCGTCTACTGTATTGACTCCTTCCGCCCAGTCGCCGGTGAAGTGACGGTCACCCAGCTTGCTTTCAAGTGTGAGTTTTCTTTACCTCCATTGAGGTCATTTCTCCGCTAACAGCCGCAGCTTGCTTTGGATTCCTGCTTTCCTTCTATACCAATACGTGGGTCAACAAGTCCGGCTATATTGCTGCCTATGGCGCTATGGCGGGCATTTCAGGCGGCTGTCTACTCTTTTTCATCCCACTGTTTTTCTGGGGCAAGTCTATCCGACAGGCCTCTATGAAGTGGTCGTTTGTTCAGTTTGTATTCTGGGAGGATGATCGTGAGGTGGGAGAGTAGTCGAAACAGCGGCAGCTGAGATTCGCGATGATTCAATTTGTGGAACTTTATTGGTTTGAAGCCAATGGGGAAATTTGATTATTGGGATAACTATTTTATGCGGCGACTTCTATCGTTCATGGAGCTCTCATCACAGAATCACTGCTTCTGTGGATGTTTGTATCTGAAGATGTAACAGCTACAAACACTGTTCCAAGACTAAGTCTTATTTATATTAAATCTATCTATCCTGCTACGTAACGAATGAATAATTGAAGCAGAGAGCCACTGCATTAATCCAGGCCCGTCTTTGGTCGTGTGTGACGATTTATCCCAATGTTATGTAAAGCGCATCATGATATCTACCGAGTTTGATGCTACTATTCAGGCCATGAAAGATATGAGTACTGTGTAGGTGGTATCCGTATCAACAGAGCCAATCCAATGGCCCATTGATCAGAAAATGCGCGGCTTATGCAGAGGCTGACACAACACCGGAGTCTCGACTCTCGAATCCAGACATCGTCTGCGGGTCTCCACATGGCTGATTTGCCTGACCAAAATCATCAGCGTACGTATTACGCACCCACTGGAGATGCGCAGACTATCACCCTTGGGAATCAGGAGTGTGCCAACGGGTAAATAGTTCTTACCAAATGCCAACAGGTCAACCATCTCTTGTTACAGGGTATCAGAAACAACTGATTATCTTGACTTGGTGGATTTATTCTGAGTTCGCCTGTCACGTTGAGTGCCAAGTTTATGGGATACTGGACATTAATGTTGATCCGATTATCGGACTTCATCAGAACTCCCCATACATTACAGTGGACTTTGGACCAGAAACCACTCAAGTCATGGCATGATTACGCATAGATAGTGTGGTAGTATGATCTTAAGAGTTCAGAGCCCCTTTCCTACTCTGCCAGAACGATCATAATGCCGCTACTCTGCCCTCCACATTTCGGCTCCACGCGATATTTCAGTGTGCGGGGTCGGATGGCCGGGGGGTAAATCGGGGAGTACGCGAAACACAGTAGAAGAGGACCTTTATAACCACTTTCACCTATACACCTCAGATATAGTCTACATAAACACAAAGTCGTGTCTTCTTTGCAGTTACCACACTTCACAGTACAATGCGTATTATCTGGCGCGCCTCGGCCGATCCAGCCGTCTACGAAGAAGCCCGGGTGGGTCGCGTCTTCAACCACCGTCGCCCGCGACGATATCCCCTGGCGGTAGTCAAGGCTACTTGTCTAAACGACATCGTGCTTGCAGTCAAGTTGGCAAAGGAGAAGAATTGCCGCGTCGCTGTGCGCTCCGGGGGACATTCATGGGCTGCTTGGAGTGTGCGTGATGAGTCCATTCTTATAGACTTGGGCGATTACAAGCACCTGGAAGTGGAGCCAGAGAAGCGTATGGCGCGAGCATCACCGAGTATGACGGGGAAGGAGATTAACGGAAAGCTGATCGAGGAGTACGGGTTGATGTTCCCCGGGGGTCATTGTCCGGATGTTGGACTGGGGGGCTTTCTCCTGCAAGGAGGTATGGGATGGAACTGCCGGGTATGACTCGAAATCTCCAAGTATCATGGTTAACTGACTTTATGAAGGGCTGGGGTTGGGCGTGCGAGAGAGTCAAGGCCGTGGATGTGGTGACGGCGGAGGGGGAACTGCTGCACTGCAATGAGAATCAAAACGAGGATCTCTACTGGGCAGCTCGAGGCGCCGGTCCGGGTAAGCTCTTAACCCACATCATCAATTCATCATCTGATTCTCGGCCCATCCTCGTGGCAGGCTTCCCTGGTGTCATCACACAATTCCATCTTGAGCTTATCCCGTATCCCAAACGCGGGTTTCGGTCGTCTGGGTACGTCTACCCCATCAGCAAATATCATGAAGCCTTCAGCTGGATAGTCGCCATCACCCCGGATTTCGATCGCGACACCGAAATCGCTGTTGTGAGTATGTATCCGGAGGACAGCAATGACATCTGCCTCTTCGTTCTCCTCGTGACTCTAAAACACACTCCGGAAGAGGCAGAAGCAGCCCTCACTCCAGCTCAGCAGTCACGCCCGGCTGGCACCATTGGGGAATGGTTCTGCCGAGAGGATAGCCTAGAGAACCAATACGTGAACCAAGGCAAGGCAAACCCAGAAGGCCACCGCTACTGCGCCGAGAATGCCTACCTGCACAACGACGCGGACGTCCCCAAAGTCCTCGAGGAGGCGTTCACCACCTTGCCCCATCGCAAGGCCTTTTCCCTGTGGTACGCGATGAACCCTTGTAGCCGCCGCGACCTGCCGAGTATGGCACTCAGCATGCAATCGGATCACTACTTTGCACTATATACGGTGTGGGAAGACGAGAAGGACGATGCACGGTGCCAGGCGTGGGTAAAGAACGTGATGAAGCAAGTCGAGCGGCATTCGGTTGGGGCGTATCTAGGGGATTCAGATTTCCAGGAACGACAGACCAGATACTGGTCCGAGAACAACGGGCGTCGACTGATGGATATCCGCAGGAAGTGGGATCCTACCGGCAGGATCTGCGGATATTTAGACACAGGAGATGTCTCGAGGACTAGGGGGTTGGATAATGTTCGTCAATGGGAGACGGTGCCTTCCCAGCCATAGTACGTTTCTATCGTTCAGATGCATTTATAGATGTATACTTTATCATACCTAAGATATCATTCAATAGTTTCATGCAGCCCCTGTCTTTTTAGTTCAGGACTACTCCTAATCTTCTAATCCTTGAAATAAGGAAACATACAATGTTAGAACTTCGATTTTACCGAGTTATCCACACTGCTAAGCTTGGTCTCAAGATTCTTCACAGGCCGAACTGTTTTAGTTTTTTGCGGAACAACCTAGGTTGATGTTCTTTTCATTTGGCAGATTCCCCATCGAGCCACTAAGAGGGGGTTATCGGGCAGGTGGGGGAGATGTCGGGACATCAACTTGTGCCGCGCGGGGCCGCGGAGGGTAATCTGGTAAGGACACTCGCTACTGCGTGTCTTTCATCATAGTGCTAAAATAATCCTAGTGATATTTATGAAGGAGTAGTCAGTTGACAAGTTCGATACATGTCAATCAAGCTCAGTACCTCTCTCCAGCCTCCTCTTCAAATCGATCAGCACACTCTTGCCCAGCACAATGGAGACGTCGCTACGAGACAAAGTAGCTATAGTAAGCGGTTCCTCCTCTGGCATTGGAGCTGCGATTGTGCGCGAGCTGTCCTCTCGCGGGGCGAATACGGTGGTCAACTATCCTTTCCCCAGTCTCCAAGCTGAAGCAGACGCATTGGTAGCCTCTCTTCCCTCGCCTGCAATTGCCGTAGAGGCAGACATGTCCCGCGCAGACGCGCCTCAGAAGCTAGTTGACGCCGCCGTCTCTCAATGGGGTAGGATTGATATCGTCGTCAACTCCGTTGCGCTGGCAGTCAACAAGCGCTTCGAAGAGCAGACGCTGGAGGACTGGGATTTGCTGGTGAACGTCAACGGACGGGGAACATTTCTCCTGACGCAGACGAGCCTAAAACACCTGACCAAAGGGTCCGGTCGGATCGTCAACATTGCAAGTATTTCGGCGCGTGGGCCTCCACCGAATCAGACAATCTACGCGGGGACCAAGGGGATGGTCGACTCCTTTACCAAATGCTGGTTAGTTGTGTTACTATTCTTATGGTGGTACCTGTATGAATACTGAGCATACCCTGCAGGGCCAAAGAACTCCCTCCCAAGTATGGCTGTACCGTCAATGCCGTCAGTCCTGGTCCAACAATGACCGAGGGTTTCGCTGCTGCCGGCAAGGAGCAGATGAAGATCCTTCAACCAATCATTGATCAGACTCCTGTTGGGCCACGGATGGCTCAGCCAGATGAGATTGCCTATGCTGTGGCCTTTTTATGTGAGGAACGTGCACGATGGATTAATGGTGCACATCTGATTGCATCTGGGGGCTTGTTCATTGATTAGTGCATTGGAAAAGTCTTCATGCTTGGCATTAATCACTTTCTCATATCCACATTCTTGAAGGAGTTTGGACATACATGGCAATGTATAGGATTGAAGGGGAAGAAGCTGTCTGCTGTAGAAATAATAAGAGATACGACTGTATCTGTAGCACGACAGCAGGGGCAATATAATCAACCCTGACCAACGCTTCGGGTTAGAACTCGCACCAACCCGGACCGAAAGCAACTCTGGACTTAGCGCCCCTAGTAAATCTTGCAAATAGAGTCTAAATAGCTAGCTGTGCAAGTCATTGTAGTCCGAGGACAAAAGGAGGGGCAGAGGGTATCAGTGTGTGCGATGAAGGGAAAGGAGGGTGTGTCAGCTTCTGACTCTAGCCTTGCGGTCACTTTTGCAGGATGCGAGAGAGCAAGGTTTAGAGAAGTGCGGTAGGGAGCAGTGTACTGCACGTTTGCATGAGTTTGACGCCATGCCGACATAGCGAACTGGTTGTTAAGCATGGAGTATTGAGGTTGGCCGGCACTCTTTCCCTGGTTCGAGTGGTTTCCTGTTTTCGTGCCCCAGGCATCATTTTTGCCTGGTGGGCATGTGCTCTGCTCCTGTGGGCGCGGACCGCGCGGTCGTGCAAATCATCGACATGATTTTTCTGCCAGCATCAACTGGCAGGATCAGTGTTCAGCTGGCAACCATCTGTGATCCATCGCCCTGCCATTCAATGACTGGCAGAAGTCTCTCTAACACACCGCAGACCCTCTATTTGCCTCACAGACGCGATGGCTGCTCTGAATGCTGATATAGAAAAAAGTAAAAGTATTGCTATTAACCCCTTAAATGGTCACTCTTGCTCATCTCTTACAATAGTATGACCTGCAGAGGCTAGTATGCTCTAGATACATCTAATTCCCTACTAGATGGCTCTGGACGTCCCTGTCAGGGTGTCTGGTATCCTGCCTGCGACCCCCCATCCTGGCTACTACATTACCCCCAGACCACAGCCCCTGCTGTCTAGGTAGGGCAATCTAGGTATTATTTAGTTTATCTTATTATGCTACCTCTAATTATCCTAGTTACAGAGTCCTGATCTGCTAGCATGGCTATGTAATTAGTATGCACCTATTAGGATTAGCTTGCCCTATAGGTTTTATTATGTGCACTACTCCCTATCTAGGCTATATTACTTCTTATATCTAATAATCTAGGTCACCTAGCTAGCCTACTAAACTACTTCTAGGTCTTATTTCTATATTATTATCTATACTAAACTTAATACCTATTAGTAGGTAGAATCTCATCCTAGAGGTACACCTCTACTATAGAGATATATATCTCTACCTCCTACCTAGTTTAGGCCTGCATGCTAGTAGTCCCCTTACCTCTATAACCTAAACTAATAATTTAGCCTAGTGATTAGGCAGCCTCCCTTACTACTAACCACCATCTATATACTAGAATCCCTCTTCTAGACCCTAGGTAGCTAACCATGCTACTAGGGTCCCTACTAGATAGTTCTTATAGGGATCCTACCCCTAGTACTAAATATAGTAAGTATAGGACTAACTAAACCTACTATAGCTACTAGGGATGTCCTACCTTAATAATTGCTAGTAGCTATAGCTAGCTATAACCTAAACTAATTATTATACTAGATCTTTATAATAGTAGCAGCTAGCTATACTATAAGCTAATCTATATATAGTATTATAGGTGCCCCTAGCCTATCTATTATAGTAGATTAATTAATAGATGTAAATACTAACCCTAAGTATATAAAAGTCCTAGGACTCCCCTAATACCCTTTTAGATTAGGAGTTAATAGTATAATTAACTAGTCTATATAGTAGAGAGTTAGACTAGGCCTAGCTAGCACCTAGGCTCCCTCTATTAAGGCTAATAGGGCTATAGACTAGATAATACTAGTTTAAAATAGATTAATCCTACTTAATCCTGTAGTAAAATAAACTTAACTAGACTAAGGCTAGGAAAAAGGGGGGGAAAAGTAATATATCCTCTTTCTAGTTAGCTATAATCTATAAAGATTTAAATATTACTAGCTTAGCCTACTAGCTCTTAATATAGCCTATCTTTTATTTCTACCCCTTCCTATACCTTCATCTTACTATCAGACCTCTAACTATATAATACTATACTAATATCTAGTCTACCCCTATCTACTATAACTAAGTAACTACTATATATCTACCTCTATAACTATAATACTATTATCTACTCTTAAAGAATTGCGATTTGCTATTTCGCTGCCGTTTTCAGCAGCAGTTGACGCCGAAAATGGCCGCCTTTCAGCAACTTCATTTTGCCACGCTCCCGCACTTTCCGCTGACGCACCACTTAGCGTATTCTTCCTTTCCATCAGGAATTATTGTGGAAAGGCTTATCCTCTGCTTCACCGTCACTGCTCCTTGCAATTCATGAGGGCGCTGAAAATGGCACCCTTAGTGTCACACTAGCTAGCCTCTAGCTAGTATCTTAATAATATGACTATAATAAGCCTAGCTGTTCCTACCTCTTGCCCCTCTACTTTTTAGCATCCTTTGCTCCCTTTATATTATTAAAAGCTTAATTTTATTATTGTCTATTATTTTAACTAAGTACCTAGTTATTATTCTCTAGAATCCCTTTTGCTCTCCCTATTGCTTTTTCTCTTTATAGTTAGCTTATATATTTAATTATGTGTTGTTAGAGAGAAGCTAGTGCTAGCTCCTGCACTACTACTACTAAATTATCTACTATGTCTCCTAGTATTAGTGATAATAATAGATTCTTTGAACCTAACTTAGAGATGGACCTAATGGAACTAGAATATATGCCTTAGAAGGCTAAGCAGAGGAAAATATAGTAGGGTATTACTTTAAGGCATCTCTAAGTAGACTTAGGGGAGATCAGGGCTTTGGAAACTAAGAATGCTATAGATGTATTAGCTATGGAGCTTGTTTATTAGGGCTGTTATAAAGATCTAGCTAATAATATAGATAAGGATCTCTTCAAGGTGCTAGAAGATTATAGTAGGTCTAATAATACCTAGAAACTGAACCTTTAATTAAAGGACTGCTGGGCTTAGTTAGTATCTATATTAACTAGTTTCTTTAAACTATTGTCTCTGATGGACTAACCTCTAATTTATCTACTTTTAGATACTATTAGACTAAAGTAATTAAGCTATTAGCTAATCTAAAGTAGGAAAATATAGAAGATATATTATATTAAGCTTCCCTAAATGATATATACTAGTTTCTGAATTAGTGTCTTAAGCTAGAATATAACCTAGATAGTTACTGGCTAAAGGGCTACAGGAAAACTAGTGCTCTTAAAGTAGATTAGAAGTACTTCTAAGTCTACTATACTAAAGTTACTAAGTAGGAGATGAGTAATAATATAGATGTAATAGTCTGCACTGTATATTCCTTCTATCTTAATCCCTCTCTATTAGCATGTTATCTAACCTTATAGGTAGGGAATGAGATACTTAATTAATAAATATAGGTTAGATAAATAGCTGCATATAAACACTCCTGTCTATATTAAAGATATAGTACTATTTAATAAGATGATTCTCTAAACCTAGGAAAAGTAATTCCATCTAGGGTTTTAGCAGATTATTCTATATCTATATAATACTATTAGGCTTTTTACTATTAACTAGAAATAGGTAATCCTACACCTCTAGTTTAAATATTTATAGATAAGCCTCTAGTGGGATCTGTATGGAGGACCTCTAGTGCTAATAATTAAAATTAAACCCTAGTTTATGAAAAGTGTCCTTAGAATGTATAAGGTATATATATGCCTTAGTGTCATGCTTTCACCTAAGCTGGTGCCTAGCTTACTTATTATACTAATAAATAAGATAGTAATACCTTTGCATTACTAGAGATTATCTATAGTATATTACTTATATTCAGCCTATATATATTATTCTTTATTATACTATTCTATGCTAATATATTTAAAGCACCCTACTTAACTTTAATAAAGGACCTTTAGAGGCTGCTTATTAAAGATGGCTAATAGGAGATGCTAATCCCCCTAAGAAAGGTAATAGATAACTACTATATTTTTCCTAAGGTTAATATGATTAATGGTAAGCCCTATATCTTATAGGAGATAGCTATGAATAGTTTTATACTTAATATATAGCTTTAGTTACTTAGTGAAATACATGGTTTTCTAAATACTCTATTCTCCTACTAGTTTTATTATAGTACTGGAGAATTACTTAATTAAAGTGGTAAGGACTAGCATCTCTCTGATCTAATTATGCTTAGCCTTGAAGGTTACTGACTATTAAATCTAGGATTTATAAGTAATATATAGCATAATGTAATTATAGCATATGTAAGTAGTAGAACCTTTATTAAGTACTATTAACCACACTAACATACTGAGATGTAGGAGATTATATATAGACTTAATCTAGTTAAGGAATTTTTAAGAGTAGTAAAATAGATAAGCTATTGGATTAATATAAGGTGGCCTTGGTACCTAACTAATACTAAAAAAGTATTAGTAGAGAAGGATCCTAAGCTATAATCTGTAATATAATAGTAAGTTAAACTAGAGGACTGTTATACTTAGTCTAATGACCTAGTATTATAGGTGCTATTGGAATAGCAGGAGTTAATTTTAATAATATATATTACTGTCTCTAGAAGAGATAGTAGAAAGAGATCCACTAGGAGTTTAGCTAGAAATAAGCTATTATTAATATTAAGAGGTAATTAATAGGTGGTGCTATTAATAACAGGCCTGCCTGAGAGGTATTATAAAAGGAGTTTACTATACTACTAGAGTAGATCCTCCTTGTAGAGATATTTTTTACTTAGCCTACTTTAGACTTATTAGAAGATGAGTAGATGAGGTGTAATAAAGCTATAGCAGCAGGTGTATAGTATTATAGTTTCCTTAAGGGGGGTCCTCTCTATAGATGGCTAAAATATCCTATATTAGATAATAAAGAATTAATAGTAGATCTACTAGCTAAGAAGTAGAAGCAGCTAGAGTAGCTGACTATATTAGTATAGGAGGAAAAAATTAGTGCTATTAAAAAAAAGGTGATAGTAGATAAGCTATCTATATATTTTTAATACTTAAAAGAATACTTAGATGTCTATAGTGTGAAGTATTATTTTAAGATATTATATCTATAGGATTGCAAGTGCAATTTCTGTGATCTGTTACTATAATATAAAATATACCTATAATTACATGTAGAGGAGGTATATTAGCTTTATACCTAAATATTAGGAAACTTAGAAATTATTTCTTTCCTACTACTTCCCCCTGCTATAGGATAGATGAAATAGTTAAATTAACTTATTTACTTATAATATCCCTTATAAAGCCTTATGAGGAGGGCTTTTATATACTATATAGATTCTATATAACTTAACTAAGTATGTAAGTTACCCTGTTCTAGAGAGAATACCTTAAGGGCTGCAAATAGTAAGAGTAAGCTCTTAAATTTCCTAGCCCTGACTATGCCCTATACACTTCATTATTCATCTAGTATAATAGACCTAGGCTTTTAGAAAATTCATAGCAAAGCAAGAGAGCTTAGCAGGAACTAAGCTGCAAAGAGTATGCCTCAAGCCAGCATGCAGTACTGTACTGTGTATAGCTGTGGCTAATAGCACATATAGGGCTAGGCACCCTTACCATTAGCCTTGCTCTTAAACTTATAAATAGGAGTCACTACCACTAGTAAGATAGAATATTTTGTACTACTATAAGCTGACTAGCTTAACTCACCTACCCTAATAGCAACTCTAAGTAACCTACTATATAAGGTGCTGATGATTATTTTTTAGGCTCTATCTCCCTTAGCAATTATATCTACCTATCTTATTTCTAAACACCTCTATAAAGCATGCCTTCTAGTCCTCTATACTTCATTTAAAGGGAGCAGTAATCTAAAGCAAACTTAGAGAAGATTCTAGTTATTCTTAAATATAATCATAAGAGATCATTTTCTTAGTTAATGCATTATATTAGTTCTTATTAAATATATTAATAATAATAATATTATAGCCTTCTGGAATTTAATTAATTTATTACTATCTTAGGTATTAAATATATAGTAATTTACTATATCTAGACACCTAAATCTGCTACCTATGCTGAAGTGACTACTTTTTTTAGGCAATCTTCCCCTCTAACGCCTGCAAGCCTTTTAATATTTAAACTGTGGGCCTAATATATAGGAAATTATACTATATTTTCTATGGTTATCTTGGCTATCTCTAAGAAATTATTTATATAGCCTATCTATACTGTAGCTACAGGCATCCTGTCTACCTATTTAGTATATCTTACTTAAGGGATGTAACCTTGGTTTATAAGCTATATCTATAATAATTTAGAGCTATAAATATCTACTAAGCTTCTAATATCTTTATCCTCTTCTTTACTAAGGAGCTTTTATAGGCTAAATCTCCCTTAATTCTTATGATATATATAAAGCTCTACTTCTCTATAAAGGTTACCTAGAGGAACTCCTTATATAAGATTATGACTACTTTATATAATATAATAAGATGCTAAAGTTTAGATCCTTTAGCAACTTTCCTACTCTATAGAGGCTGGGTGTAGAGTATAATACTCTATCTATATAAGCCTCTTTACTACTATTACTTTATTTAGTAGCAATCTAGCACTACACATTATCTAAATCTATAGATATACTACACTACCTAGGAAGCCATCTAGTACTAGAAGTGATCTAATTTAATAATACTAATAGGGGTGTTATAACTCTCTTTTAATAGTAGTAAGTATTAGGATGTATATGGAAGGAAATAACAGTCTATCTTCTATCTATATTTACTGCCCATGCCCCCTGACAATACAACCTCTAAAACCTGGTTGACTCTCCCTTACAATAGATTAATCTTCTAGTACTCAGCTAAGGCCCTCCAATAGCCATTTAAAATCTATGAGTTAGATGTTCAGCTTATACAGTGCCTGTTGTCTGCCCACTACTGCTAGCCTATGATGACACTAGTGACGCTGTTTCTTGGAATATGGGCTGACTGGCTAGGCTGGATTATATTTAATCATATAGTTACTCTAATAGGGGTGCTTTCACTGCTAAAGTCATTATCCACTACTGCCAGCAATTACCTGAGTTAAACCAAAACTAAGGGGTTAGAAGATATGTATTATAGAACAGGGGAGATCCCTGTGTTATGGCACTGACACAGCCGCACTAGTGGAGGGCGGATGTGACAGGCAGAAACCCAAGGATCAATGATCACCAGTCAATCCCAGAGTAATCAGGGCATAATCCAGAGGAATACTTAATCTAGATAGGTTTTTACAGAAAAACAATTCAGTAGCAGCTTACTAAAGGTAATATCTGAACTATTTAGAAGGACAATTTAGGTTTGCCCTAAGGATGCCAAATACAGCCCCTTACATAACATGGTATATAGGTATACAATATAAATTATATACTAATTAAAAACCTATCTACTAGTATACTACTATACCATCTACTATAACTACTCTTAGAGGAACTCTAGATATATAAGAATACTTATTTATACTATATCTAGCATTCTTAGTTTAGTTCCTCATGTTTAATATATTAATCTCACTTAAGTATAAGTTCACTAGTCTAATTTATTAGTTACTCTCTACTATTAAGTATACATACTTAATAGGCCTTGCTTCTATCTCTACTATTATTATTCTTATATTACCTTTAGACTGTCCTTGATCCTTCTAGATTATTATATCACTGCACTATCCAGGCCACCTAGTTAGTAGGCCTTAGGCAAGTATTAGATATAGTTCCAGGAACTATATCACCCTATTCCTAAAGTAGTTAACTAGTAGAGAATAGCAGAGATAGATCCTAGGGTGTAATAAATTAAACACTATATAGTATAAATTACTTTAGGAAGTTTAATTAACTCCTAATATTAAATATTATAGTAGGAAATGCTCCAACCCCTGCTAGCTCTAATGTTAGTTAGGTAACTCTATAATAGACCACATAATCTTAGATCATAGCTAAAGGCCTAATAAGTATAGTTAAATAGCTCTAGGAGCATATCTAATAATTAGAAGGTTGACTTGTAGTTAAATCTATTAAGGTCTAACCACTAGAACCATTTAATAGGATACATTCTAAGCTGCGTGTATTCTTAATGCAGATAGACATGTACATGCAAATAAATTATAAAAAACTCATTTATAAACCTAACAAGGTCTTATTTATAACTATATATCTCACTGGACCCGCGTTTAATTGGTTTAAACCCTTTATAAGGGACTACTAGATGCATAATATAGATAACTAGAATAATAAGACCAAGGCAATGTTCACTAGTTATACTAAGTTTAAGAAATAACTTAAAGGAACCTTCAGCAACATTAATAAAGAATAAAATATAGAATAATAATTATAGTAGCTTAAGTAGATGAGCTCTATTAATAACTATGCCTTAAAGTTTCAACAGATCATATCCTATTTAGATTGGGATGAGGATGTGTATATTACATAGTTTAAAGAAGGGTTGAAGCTAGATATCTAGGAGAAACTAATCTAGATGGACTAGCCTAAAATACTAAGTAAGATGATTAAATAAGCAGTTAAGATTAATAATAAGTTGTATAATTTCACCATGCATAAGAAAGAATAATACTAGGGAAATTTCAGTAATAAGTGCACTATAAACTATTAATTAAATAATAGAAGGCTAGCTTAGCTAAGGAGCTAGGGATATTCAGATCCCTACAGGCTATAACTAATAGAGTTAGATGCAACTTAATAAACAGCACTTTCTAAGGAGGAAAGAGAATAGTAATGATATAATAAGTTATGTTTCTAGTGTAGGAAACCTAGATATATATTAAAAGACTGTAAATAAGGACCTAGGAAGGGCTAGTAGCATAAAGATAAATAGCTCTAGATAATAGTAGAACTCTATGCTACTAGGGGAGCTTATAATATAACTAGTGCTATAATTCTAAAGAAAAGGAGTAATGAGTAGCTAAGAAAATTATTTAAGGAATATATAACCCTTGATAATAATAAGATTAAATAAGAGCTTCAGGGAGAAGGCTCCACTGAGTGTGAAAACATAATAAATAATTAGCTAGAAGAAACCCCTAGTATGCTCACAGCAACTAATTAGAATCCACTAATTAGTAAATATAATGATACTGAATAGCAGGACACCATTAATAATTAGATAATACTTAAAAATATAAATCAGGGTATTAGTCCTAATAGAGAAAAGACCAACTAGGAAGAGCTAGATCAAGAGGATTTTCCTACAATAGATTAGGCTATGATTAACTAACCTATTAATCTACTTAACAAAGAGTATAGAACTTAGTAGGTGAGCCTTGATCCTAACAAGGAGCAGTCCTATAAGAATTCTAAGACACCCTATAAATCCCTATAAAATAATAATAAAGTAGACTAATATACTACATAGCTATAATAGCTAGATAGAAAATAGTTAGCAGAACTAGAAGTATACTAGCTAAACTAATAGATCCTAGAGAAGGTAAAATAAGGAGTGAAGGGATGTGTTCACTAGAACCTAGAGTATTAGACCTAAGCTAAGTTATAGGACCTACACACCTCTAAGTATTAAAACCATCTACTATAATATTAAACCTATAGACAGTGGCTTAATAAATATCACTATAAACTCTAAAAAGTTTTAGAAAAGAAACTCCTAGGACTAGTATATAGTTTATATAACTATAACTAGTGCCTATATTAATACTTTTAAGGACACCTAGAATATAGTAAAGTAATATAGATTACTTATTATAGTAATAATTATAGTGATTATTATAATAATAAGTATATAGCAAAGTTTTGGCTAAGAATACTAGAGATTATAAAATAAAATAATACTTATCTATACTGGAAGCTTAAATGCTCTTATAAGGGATATAGAAGATATCTAGAACATAATCTAATGCACTAGATAGTATATTTTAAAGAATAATACATTATATATTATAATAGGAAGCTAGAGGGAGGATATTTTCCTAAACCACCATAGAAGACTAAGGCACTAAAATAGGAAACTAAAAACCTTTGCCTCACAGTAATAAAGAATACTAGACATCTAAAGGTAGATGCATATATCCTTAATTAACTAGCTAAAGTAATAATTAACTTAGGAGTGATGGGTAACTTTATGTACTTAGAATTTATAAAAAAGCTAGGGCTACTAGGAAAAATAAAAGTAGTGCCTTAATCTATTATAGGTCTAAATAGAGAAAATTTAGGAACTCTTATAATTATAACTAAGTTAGGACCTATTCTAATAGTTATATTAGGATATGTTAAATAACTAAACTTTAATATTATACCTATAGGATAGTATAATATAGTGTTAGGGATTCCATGGCTTAGGAATTATAACCTAGTAATTAACTAGAGCATAAATTAAATCTAGTTTAAATATAAATACCTATAATAGGACTAAGTCTAAGGGGAAACCAGGACCTTATAGTATATTTTATTAAAGGGAGTTAATAATAGTACTAAGTAGCTAAAGGGTAAGCTAAAGAAGGTAATAACTAGCTAAAAGATAATAGCAGTGTTAGCAGCAATAAAGCCATTATAAAGGATTATAATAATAGAGCTACTAGGATAGGCACTAGAGTAAGATAGTGATTATACTAATATTATAATACTAGAAAGTAATAAAATAGATAACTAGGGGTTAGAACCTAGGATAGATAATCTAAGGATAAGTAATCCTAGGATAGATAGTCCTAGGAACACTGTTATGGCACTGACACAGCCGCACTAGTGTAGGGCGGATGTGACAGGCAGAAACCCAAGGATCAATGATCACCAGTCAATCCTGGAGTGATCAGGGCACGATCCGGAGGAATACTTAATCTGGATAGGTTTCCGCAGAAAAACAGTTCAGTAGTTGCTTACTGAATGGTAATACCACAACCTTATGGAGGACAATTTGGGTTTGCCCTGAGGATACTGAATACAGCCCCTCACGTGACATGGTATACGGGTATACAACATAAATCATATACTGATCGGAAACCTATCTACTAGTATACCACTATACCATCTACCACGACTACTCTCGGAGGAACTCTGGATATATAAGGACACTCATTCATACTATATCTAGCATTCTTAGTTTAGTTCCTCGCGTTCAATACATTAATCTCACTTGAGTATAAGTTCACTAGTCTGATTCGTCAGTTACTCTCTACTGTTGAGTATACGTACTCAATAGGCCTTGCTTCTATCTCTACTATTATTGTTCTTGTGTTACCTTTGGATTGTCCTTGACCCTATTCGGATCATTGTATCACTGTATTGCTCAGGCTACCCGGTCGGTAGGCCTCAGGCAAGTATTGGATATAGTCCAGGGACTATATCACCCTGTTCCCAAAGTAGTTGACTAGCAGAGAACAGCAGAGACGGATCCCAGGGTGTGACAAATTGAACGCTGTACAGAATGAATTGCTTTGGGAAGTTTGATTGACTCTTGACATCAAACATCATGGCAGGGAATGCACCACAGACCCCTACTAGCTCAAATGTTGGTTAGGTACCCGCTGCACAACAACAACAGCCACAGTCTTCAACGGAAGAACTGAGGGGCATGGTTGAGCAGCTCCAGGAGCATATCTAATGATTAGAAGGTTGGCTAGCAGCCAAGTCTATTAAAGTCAGACCACCTGAACTGTTTAATGGAAACAGGTCTAAGCTGCGAGCATTCCTCATACAGCTAGACATGTATATCCACATGAACAGGGAAAGACTCACCACTGAGGCAGAAAGGGTCTTACTCATGGCAACCTATCTAACTGGACCAGTGTTTGATTGGTTTAAACCATTCATCAGGGATTACCAAGAACATGAAGAGGATAATCAAGCCCCTGAGACTAATGAGATATTCGCCAGCTACAATGTCTTCAAGAAGCAATTGGAGGACACTTTTAGTGATATCAACAAGGAAAGAAATGCTGAGCGACAGTTATGGCGACTCAAGCAAATGGGATCTATCAGAGAATATGTGTCAAAATTCCAACAGATCATATCCCATTTGAGTTGGGATGAAGACATGAATATCGTATGATTTGAGGAAGGCTTGAAGCCAGAAATCCAGGAAAAGTTGATCTGGATGGAGCGACTAGATAAACTCAGCAAGATGATTGCACAGGTAGTTAAGATTAATAATAAACTGCAAGACTTCCACATGCGCAGGAAAGACCGAAGCAACTGGAATAGCTTTAGTAATAGGCGCACCACAAACTATTGACTAAACGATAGGAGGCCAGCTCAGCCACAGAGTCAAGGATATGCAGATCCTTATAGGCCATGACTAATGGAGTTAGACGCAACTCAATAAATGGCACTCTCCAAAGAGGAGAGAGAACAGCAAAGGAAAGAAAAGTTATGCTTCTAGTGCGGGAAGCTAGGACATATATCAAACGCCTGCAAGCAGCAACCCTGGAAGGGTAAGCAGGATAGGAAGCAGCTATGAGCAATGAAAGAACTCAGCGCCATGACTAGATGAGATGGTTATAACACCACCAGAATTATTAAAATTGATAAGCGACTCAAAAAACTGTACTAAGAGTATATAAGTTTAAGCAACAAAGAAATTGAAGTTGAGCTTGAAAAGGAAGCCTCCACTGATTATGGAAGCATGAATGACAATTAGCCTATTAAAGACTTGAATGTTCTCGCAGCCACCAATCAGAAATCGCTAAACAGTGATACAGATAGTCTCATTAACTAGGAAAATGTGACACCAGGAGGACTCATTTATCAATAGACAACGCTTACTAGTGAAATACGTCGGACTATCGGTTCTGATGAAAAGAAAACCAACCATGAAGAGCCAGATTAAGAGGATTTTCCTGCAATAGATTAGGCCACCATTGACTGACCTATTAATCCACTTAATGAAGAGTACAGAACTCAGTGGGTAGGCCTTGATCCCAACAAGGAGCAGCCCCATGAGGTTCCTAAGACACCCTATAAATAATCCCCACAAAATGATGATGAAGCGGACTGATATGCTGCATGGCTATGTTAGCTAGACAGGAAACAGTTAGCAGAACTGGAAGCACACTAACTGAATGAAAGAATCCTTGAAAAGGTTTAACAAGGAGTAAAAGGATGCATACATCAGAACTTAGGATGTTGGACTTAGGTTGAATCCTGGGAACAACATATGAACCACTGCAATCGACACATGGTGTATTATTGAAAATGCAGAAAGTAGAATCGAGAATACTACACAGAACTCTAAGAAGTTTTGCAAAAGAAACTACCAGGGCTAGTCCATGGGTCATGTGATTATGACTAGTGCCTATATTAACATTTTTAAGCACACCCTAGACACAAGAATGTGTCCTGGATTATATACTACAGCAACAATTACAGCATCCACCATGATAATAAATATATGGCAGAATTTTGGCCAGAAATACTAGAAATTATAAAATGGAATGATACTTATCCATGCTGGAAGCTCAAATGCTCCTGTAAAGGGTATAGAAGGCATCTAGAACATAACCTAATGCACTGGACAGCATGCTTTAAAGAACAATGCATCGTGCATTACAATGGAAAGCTGGAGGGAGGATATTTCCCTATGCCACCACAAAATACTAGGACACTATGATGGGAAACTCAATACCTTGCAGTGATAGAGGTGCAACACGCTAAGCATCTAAAGCTAGATGCGCGCATCCTCAATCAACTAGCTGGAATAATGGTTGATTTGGGGGCAACTGGGAATTACATGCACCCAGAATTCATGAAGAAACTAGGACTGCTAGGAAAGATAAAAGCAGTATCTGAACTAATTGCAGGTCTGAATAGAGAGAATTTGGGGACTCTCGTGATCACGACTGAGTCAGGACCAGTTCTAATGGTTATGTTAGGACATATTAAACATCTGAACTTTGATATTATACCAATGGGACAGTATGATGTGGTGTTAGGGATTCCATGGCTCAGGAATCATAACCCAGTGATTGACTGGAACATGAATTAAATCTAGTTTAAATGTGAATGCCCACAACAGGACTGGAGTCAAGGGGAAACCAGGGCCTTACAGCGCGTTGGCGCAAAAAGGAAGAATAACAACGCTAAGCAGTTAAAGGGTGAACTAAAAAAAGCAGCAACCAGCCAGAAGATAATGGCGGTGCTAGCGGCAACAAAACCATTGCAGAGAATCGCGATGATAGAGCTACTGGGATGGGCACTAGAGTAAGACAGCAATTATGCTAATATCATGACACCAGAAAGTGATGAAACGGATAACTAGGGGTCAGAACCCAGGACAGATAATCTAAGGATAAGTAATCCTAGGATGGACAGTCCCAGGAACACCTTCATCCCAGAACCCCACTTATTCTAGGCAATAATGAATCAGGACCAGGGTGATTCTAAGGAGATTAGTCCCAGGAACACTGAATCCAGGAATAACTAATTAGGGAATAAATCAAAACCAGAACCAACCTTACCCCAGGAATATTTGAAATTCAGAATATTGTTTAAACAACCTAAACAATATGTTCTACCAGAACATGGCAAGCATGACCATTAAATTCCTCTACAGGAAGGAAAATTGCTAACATACAAAAAGACATACCAAATGTCAGAGAGAGAACTACAAGTACTTAAAGAATATATTAATGAATAACTACAACTCAGAAAGATACAACCATCAAAATCACCAGCAGGGCATGGTGTACTCTTTACACTAAAAAAGGACGGGAGTCTACAGCTTTGCGTGGACTATAGACCACTGAATATAATTATAATTAAAGACTGATATCCACTTCCATTGATCCACAAAATCCAAGATCAAATTTGAGGAGCAAAATGGTTTATAAAGCTAGATATTACTGATGCCTACAACCACATTCAAATCACAGACAGCGATGAATGGAAAACAGCATTCAGAATGAAATTTAGATATTTTAAATATTTAGTTATGCCATTCAGGCTTACCAATGCGCCCGCGTCATTTCAAAGATTTATTAATGAAATATTGCAGGAACACTTACACTCCTTTGTGATAGTGTATCTAGATGATATTCTCATCTTCTTAAAAAAGGAGGAAGAACATATAGAACATGTTAGTTAAGTACTGGAAAAGCTTCAGGAGGCAAACCTTAAGCTAAAGCTAAAGAAATATAAATTCTATGTTTAAGGGACTGAGTTCCTAGGACACTGGATATCCACAGAAGGAATCCATGTGGATATTAATAAGGTGAAAGCAATTATAGAATGGCCACAACCAGAAAATGTTAAACACGTCCAACAGTTTATCAGACTCGTTAATTATTATTAATGATTCATTGGAGGATACACAGAAATCATACACGCACTCTTTGAATTGCTGAAAAAATCAAAAGAATTCAAATGGGATGAAGATTGTGACAAAGCCTTCATTGAAGTTAAGAAACAAATTATCAGTGCACTAATTCTAGTGCAAAGTAACCCAGAAAAAGAAAAAACCCTTGAAACCAACACATCGGATTATGTGATTGGAATGAGACTGACACAACCAGGAGATAATGGAAAACCACAACCAATCACATTCTATTCACGCAAGTTAATCCAAGTGGAACTCAACTACAATATCCATAACAAAGAACTGCTAGCTATAGTGGTAGCATTCAAAGTC
Source organism: Aspergillus fumigatiaffinis (assembly GCA_012656285.1). NCBI lineage: Eukaryota > Fungi > Ascomycota > Eurotiomycetes > Eurotiales > Aspergillaceae > Aspergillus > Aspergillus fumigatiaffinis. The sequence goes on from JAAAPX010000185.1 coordinate 21,715, forward strand.
TAGAGAGTCTACCTGGAAGGAGTGAAGCACACCATCATTGTGAAAATGGATTATAAGAACCTCACGTTCTTCACAACCACGAAAGAACTGATGAGGAGACAAGCCAGATGGGCTGAGATACTCTCGCAGTTTAATTTCAAGATTGTCCACTGTAAAGGAATGGAAAATGGATAAGCCAACGCCCTTAGCTAATAACTAGACTACAAACTCTAAGGGAAAACCGTCAAGCCAGCAATCTTGAAACAGCAAGAAGACAGGTCATTAGCATACAATCACCACACTCTCACAGCAACCATTGAGCTGCAAGAGGACCCACTTATTCAGAAAATCATTAAAGTAATGAAAAATAACAAAATCATTCAGGAAATGCTTGAGAATTCAGTGGAAAATAAGCATATGACCACCAATGAGCAAGGGTTAGTATACCTGCAAGGACTCATCTATATACCTAAGTGTATAAGAAGCAAAGTCATTGCTAGGCACCATGACAACCCAATGCATGGTTATATAGGAACTAAAAAAACAGCCAAAGCTATTTTAAGAAATTATTACTTTCCAAATATGAGAAGGAAGGTACAAGGGTACATTCACTAATGTGAAACATGCATCTGAGACAAGCCTGCTAGGCACTAGCCATACAGCAAGATGCAATCGCTGGAGACACTGAAAAAACCATGGGAATGGATTACTATTAACTTTGTTAGACCACTACCAGAGTTAAAAGGGTATGATTACCTAATGACAGTCACTGACAGACTCACAAAGTTCATCCATTTAATTCCAATGACAATGACAATGACGGCATCATAGTTAGCAAGTCTACTTATGGGATATGTGATTATTAATCATGGAATGCCATGGTACATTACATTAGACAGAGACAAACTCTTTACATTGAAATTTTGGCAATTATTAACAGACTTGATGGGAATTAAGCAAAGACTTATGACTGCATATCACCCACAAGCCAACAGACAAATAGAATGAACTAACCAGACAGTTGAACAATATTTACGACATTATGTGAATTACCAACAAAATGATTGGGTAGTTTACCTACTAATGGCGCAGTTTATATACAATAACGCCATTTACTCAACAACAGGGGAAATACCTTTCTTTGCTAACTACAGATACAACCCCACATTGATTGGAGAACCACGGAACAAAGTACCTATAGCAGAAGAAGCCGCAGATTTAGTAGATACCATTGATTATTTAAGGACTCAACTTTCAAGGGACATTGAATTTATAAACCTCAAAATGGCAATTTACTATGATAAGAAGCACAGGAGTGCTCCAGACCTAAAAAAGGGGGAGAAAGTTTACCTACTCCATCAAAATATTAAAATAAAACAACTAAGTCAGAAACTAGACCATCAGAAAATCGGACTATTTGTTATCAAAGAAAAATTAGGACTAGTTAACTACAAATTACAACTACTGAAAAGCATGTCAAAAATTCATCCAGTATTTCATATCTCATTATTAGAACCAGCACCAAAGAATGCAAAAATTGCTGAAGATGTGGAAATTAACAATGACACTGAACAGGAGTATGAAGTTAAGGAAATCCTAAATCACAAGCAAGTCAGCAGAAAACCATACTACCTTATAAAGTGGAAAGGCTACGATACCTTAGAAAATACATAGGAGCCTATCAAGAACCTAACAGGCTGCCACCAACTTGTTCAACAGTACTATTTAAGGGGAAATTGAAGTTCTCCTAGAAGGAGGGGGGCATCTGATCGATCTCTGTCATTATCTAATTAAAATTGGGATTCTTAGAAGTCACAGCCAGCTGTTCAATTTCAGCTGCAGGATCAGGCTGCTTAGAAGACTTCTTTTCATCTAGGATCCGCAACAGTTCAGCATCATGTTCTAACATCTTAAAACCACATTCTTTAAGAAACTTTTGTTGTTTTCAAAGTCATGAATGATGAGCCAGGGACTCAGTAACTTTCTATTATTTTTCCATCAACTCCTTTTAAATCTTTTCCAAATGCTCTTGCAACTATTGAAGTTTAGGGTAAAGAAGCTCTAATTCATTATTAGTCGCGGAAAGCTTAGAAGTGATCTTCTTTTTAGCACTCTTCAAGATATCCCATTCTTTTGCGGTATGGAAGTCCTTCTTACATGTGCGACCCTAACGGGTACATAAGGCACACTTTGAATATTTATGAGTTCGGTCCATCACGCAAACTTCACTGTACAAAGCACAAAAGTCACAAGGAAAAGAAGGGATGAAACTATTGTTGATAATACACTTAGCTTAACAGATACAACCAGCAACTTGATCATGCTTATAAGGGAGTTTGGGAGCAGGAGCACCTTTAGGAATAGTATTAGCATGATGCTTTAGCATGATGAGCAAACATGGCCAGGAGAAAAACTTAGGAACACACCTACCTAGGAAGCGCTATCCTTTTGAATCAAGTTTTGAGGACGAAATGCTAAGAGAGGGGGAGGTGATGTTATGGCACTAACACAGCCGCACTAGTGTAGGGTGGATGTGACAGGCAGAAACCCAAGGATCAATGATCACCAGTCAATCCTGGAGTGATTAGGGCACGATCTAGAGGAATACTTAATCCAGATGGGTTTCTGCAGAAAAACAGTTCAGTAGTTGCTTACTGAATGGTAATACTATAACCTTATGGAGGACAATTTAGGTTTGCCCTAAGGATGCTGAATACGGCCCCTCATGTGACATGGTATATAGGTATATAATATAAATCATATACTAATTGGAAACCCATCTACTAGTATACCACTATACTATCTACCATGACTACTCTTGGAGGAACTCTGGATATATAAGGACACTCATTCATACTGTATCTAGCATTCTTAGTTTAGTTCCTCGTGTTCAATACATTAATCTTACTTGAGTATAAGTTCACTAGTCTGATTCGTTAGTTACTCTCTACTGTTGAGTATACGTACTCAATAGGCCTTGCTTCTATCTCTACTATTATTGTTCTTGTGTTACCTTTGGATTGTCCTTGACCCTATTCAGATCATTGTATCACTGTATCGCTCAGGCTACCCGGTCGGTAGGCCTCAGGCAAGTATCGGATATAGTCCAGGGACTATATCACCCCGTTCCCAAAGTAGTTGACTAGCAGAGAACAGCAGAGACGGATCCCAGGGTGTGACAAACACCTTCATCCTAGAACCCCACTTATTCTAGGTAATAATAAATCAGGACTAGGGTGATTCTAAGGAGATTAGTCCTAGGAGTACTAAACCCAGGAATAACTAATTAGGAAATAAACTAAAACCAGAACTAACTTTACCCTAGGAATATTTAAAATTTAGGATATTATTTAAATAACCTAAGTAGTATATCCTACTAGAATATAGTAAGCATGATTATTAAATTCCTCTATAGGAAGGAAAATTACTAACATGCAAAAAGATATATTAAATATTAGAGAAAGAACTATAAGTACTTAAAGAGTATATTAATAAATAACTATAACTTAGGAAGATATAACCATTAAAATCACTAGCAGGGCATGGTGTACTCTTTACACTAAAAAAGGATGGGAGTCTATAACTTTATATAGACTATAGACTACTAAATATAATTATAATTAAGGATTATTATCTACTTCTGTTAATCCATAAAATCCAAGATTAAATTTAAGGAGTGAAATAGTTTACAAAACTAGATATCACTAATATCTATAACTATATTTAAATTGCGGACAGCAATGAATGGAAAACAGCATTTAGAATAAAATTTAGATACTTTAAATATTTAGTTATGCTATTTAGGCTCACTAACACACCTATATTATTTTAAAGATTTATTAATAAAGTATTGCAGGAATACTTATACTCCTTTATAATAGTATATCTAGATAATATTCTTATCTTCTTAAAAAAGGAGGAAGAATATATAGAATATATTAGTTAAGTACTAAAGAAACTTCAGGAAGCTAACATTAAGCTAAAGCTAAAGAAATATAAATTCTATATTTAAGGGACTAAGTTCCTAGGACACTAGATATCTATAGAAGGAATCTATATAGATATTAATAAGGTAAAAGTAATTATAGAATAGCTATAACTAGAAAATATTAAATACATCTAATAGTTTATCAGACTTATTAATTACTATTAATGATTTATTAGAGGATATGCAAAGATCATGCATGCACTCTTTGAATTACTAAAGAAATTAAAAGAATTTAAATAGGATGAAGATTGTGACAATACTTTTATTAAAGTTAAGAAATAAATTATTAGTGCACTAATTCTCATGCAAAGTAACCTAGAAAAAGAAAAAACCCTTAAAACTAATATATTAGATTATATAATTAGAATAAGACTAATACAACTAGGAGATGATAGAAAACTATAACTAATTATATTCTACTTATATAAGTTAATCTAAGCAGAGCTTAACTATAATATCTATAATAAAGAACTGCTAGCTATAGTAGTAGCATTTAAAGTATAGAGAGTCTACCTAGAAGGAGTGAAACATATAATTATTATAAAAATAGATTATAAGAACCTTACATTCTTTATAACTATAAAAGAACTAATAAGGAGACAAGCTAGATAGGCTAAGACCCTCTTATAGTTTAATTTCAAAATTATCTATTACAAAGGAATAGAAAATAGATAAGCTAATATACTTAGCTAATAGCTAGATTATAAACTTTAAGAGAAAACTATCAAGCCAGTAATCTTAAAATAGAGAGAAGATAGGTTATTAATATATAACTACTACATTCTTATAGCCACTATTAAGCTATAAGAGGACCTACTTATTTAGAAAATTATTAAAGTAATAAAAAAAGATAAAATTATTTAGGAAATACTTAAGAATTTAGTAGAAAATAAGCATATAACCACTAATAAGCAAGGGTTGATATATCTATAAGGACTTATCTATATACCTAAGTATATGAGAAGTAAGATCATCACTAGGCACCATGATAATCTAATACATAGTTATATAGGAACTAAAAAAATAGCTGAAGCCATTTCAAGGAATTATTACTTTCTAAATATAAGAAGGAAGGTATAAGGATACATTTACTAATATGAGACTTATATCTAAGATAAGCCTGCTAGGCACTAGCTATATAGTAAGATGCAATCACTAGAAATGCTAAAAAAACCATGGGAATGGATTACTATTAACTTTATCAGACCACTACTAGAGTTAAAAGGGTATAATTACCTAATAATAGTTACTAATAGGCTTATAAAGTTTATCTATTTAATTCTAACAATAATAATAATAATAGCATTATAGTTAGTATATCTGCTTATAGGACACATAATTATTAATTATAGAATATTATAGTATATTATATTAGACAGAGATAAATTATTTATATTAAAATTTTAGTAGTCATTAATAGACCTGATAGGAATTAAGTAAAGACTTATAACTATATATCACCTATAAGCTAACAGACAAACAGAATAAACTAACTAGATGGTTAAATAATATCTCTAACACTATATAAATTACTAATAAAATAATTAGGTAGTTTACCTACTAATAGTATAGTTTATGTATAATAATGCTATTTACTTAATAATAGGGGAAACACCTTTCTTTGCTAATTATAGATATAACCCTATATTAATTAGAGAACTATAGAATAAAGTACCCACAGTAGACAAAGCTGTAGATTTAGTAGATACTATTAATTATTTAAGGACTTAACTTTTAAGGGACATTAAATTTATAAACCTTAAAATAGTAATTTACTATGATAAGAAGTATAGGAGTGCTCCAGACCTAAAAAAGAGGGAGAAAGTTTATCTACTCTATTAAAATATTAAAATAAAATAGCTAAGTTAGAAACTAGACTATTAGAAAATTAGACTATTTATTATTAAAGAAAAATTAGGACTAGTTAACTATAAACTATAACTACTAAGGAGCATGTTAAAAATTTATCTAGTATTTTATATCTTATTATTAGAACCAGCACTAAAGAATGCAAAAATTACTAAAAATATAGAAATTAATAATAATACTAAATAAGAATATAAGGTTAAGGAAATCTTAAGTTATAAGTAAGTTAGTAGAAAACTATACTACCTTATAAAGTGGAAAGGTTATAATACCTTAGAAAATATATAGGAGCCTATTAAGAACCTAATAGGCTACTACTAACTTATTTAATAGTACTATTTAAAGGGAAATTAAAGTTCTCCTAGAAGGAGGGGGGTATCTAATTAATCTCTATTATTATCTAATTAAAATTAGGATTCTTAGAAGTTATAGCCAGCTATTTAATTTTAGCTATAAGATTAGGCTGCTTAGAAAACTTCTTTTCATCTAGGATCTATAATAATTTAGCATTATATTCTAATATTTTAAAACCACATTCTTTAAGAAACTTTTATTATTTTTAAAGTTATGAATGATAAGCTAAGGACTTAGTAACCTTCTATTATTTTTCCATTAACTCCTTTTAAATCTTTTCTAAATGCTCTTATAACTATTAAAGTTTAGGATAAAGAAGCTCTAATTCATTATTAGTTATAGAAAGCTTAGAAGTGATCTTCTTTTTAGCACTCTTTAAGATATCCTATTCTTTTACAGTATAGAAGTCCTTTTTATATATATAACCCTAATAGGTATATAAGGCATACTTTAAATATTTATAAGTTCAGTCCATTATATAAACTTCACTATATAAGGCACAAAAATTATAAGGAAAAGAAGAGACAAAACTGTTATTAATAATATACTTAGCTTAACAGATATAACTAGTAACTTAATTATACTTATAAGGAAGTTTAGGAGCAGGAGCACCTTTAGGAATAGTGTTAGCATGATGCTTTGGTATAATAAGTAAATATAGTTAGGAGAAAAACTTAAGAACATACCTACCTAGGAAGCACTGTCCTTTTAAATTAAGTTTTAAGGATAAAATACTAAGAGAGGGGGAGGTAATGTTATAGCACTAACACAGCCACACTAGCACAGGGCAGATGTGATAGGCAGAAACCTAAGGATTAATAATTACTAGTTAATCCTAGAGTGATTAGGGCACAATCCAGAAGAATACTTAATCTAGATAGGTTTTTGCAGAAAAATAGTTTAGTAGCAGCTTACTAAAGGTAATATCTAAACTATTTAGAAGGATAATTTAGGTTTGCCCTAAGGATGCTAAATACAGCCCCTCATGTGATATGGTATATAGGTATATAATATAAATTATATACTAATTAAAAACCCATCTACTAGTATACTACTATACCATCTACTATAACTACTCTTAGAGGAACTCTAGATATATAAGGACACTTATTCATACTATATCTAGCATTCTTAGTTTAGTTCCTCATATTTAATACATTAATCTTACTTAAGTATAAGTTTACTAGTCTAATTCATTAGTTACTCTCTACTATTAAGTATACATACTTAATAGGCCTTGCTTCTATCTCTACTATTATTATTCTTATATTACCTTTAGACTATCCTTAATCCTTCTGGATCATTGTATTACTGCACTATCCAGGCCACCTGGTCAGTAGGCCTTAGGCAAGTATTAGATATAGTTCCAGGAACTATATCACCCCATTCCCAAAGTAGTTGACTAGCAGAGAACAGCAGAGACAGATCCCAGGGTGTGACACCCTGATGACCAGCTCATACATAGGCTTTGAAAACATAATAATATTCATACCAGAAGGAGCGTCTACCATAGAGAGAGGTCCATGGATAAAGGATAACTACTAATAAGGAGAGTAAGACTGCTGACAAGGGAAGCAGGGCAGACCAATATCAGGGGCAGGTTAGTATTAGGGGCAGATGAGTATCGGGGGTAGACGAATATCGGGGGCAGACGAGTACGGGGGCAGATGAGTACAGGGGGCAGACAAGTACAGGGGGCAGTCCAATAAGGAGGGCAGTCCAGTATGGAGGGCAGTCCAATAAGGAGGGCAGTCCAATAAGGAGGGCAGACCAGTACGGAGGCCAGACTATTAAGGAGGACTTCTAGGTGATAGCTTGAAAATAATAGATAAGTGATGACCAGCCTATCATGGAAGCCTTCTAAGAAATTAAGTTACATGATTTGATAGTTTATGTTCATTTAGTCTAAACAAACCTAAAACAGACAGGGGATAGCAGCCATCATTTTACATCTAAGCAGTTATTATTATTAAAAGGCCAATGTTAATCACTAGGCCTGAGCCCTCATCACTAGCTATGAGCCCTCATCAGGAGAGGTGACGGCCCTAATCATATATCTAAGCCCATAAATCACACCTCTGCTAATATAATAAATAATGCTAAGACTATAATAAGAAGAGCCTTAGCTAAAAGGGGGATAGAGGCAAGCTCTGCCAAGGTGGGAAATTCTAAGTAGCAGATATATATTATGTAAATTCATCCAGATGGGTGAGCCCTTAGTAATAGGGGTGAGCCCTCATCATAGCTTTGCTAAAGAGGCTGGAACTAAGCCTATTATTTAAAGTATAATATAGAGGGCAGCTATAATTAGCATAGCACTTTTCCTCTATTCTTAGGGGAATTTAGATAATAGCATTAACTGTTAGGAAGCAGAAGTTAAACACACCCTATATAAAACACTAATAGCAAAGCTAATAAAGAGATAGTCTATTTTAGAAGGTGTTTAAGTGCTGCTATAAATATAATGCAGATATTTTTCTAATAATTAGACTAAAGCATAATAGATAAATATTTATATTTAATTTAGATAGCTGTTAGCCTCTTATGTAAGAAGACCTAGTAGGTATCTACTATTAAAATAAGGTAAGACAGCTCCTAATAGTTTATTAGTCCTTATAGTATCTAAAACTAAAGACTATAACTTAGTAAGAACTTACTATAAGATATAGAAATGGGATAGACAAATCTATATAGGAAAATTAGATTAGACCTAGACTAGAACTAGACTTTCTATTCCCTAAAAGGGTGCTAAACTTAATTATAGGATGGTAATTTATATAATAATAGAAGTATACTATATATGCATGCAGAGAATTAAGGGAAATCCTTATAAGACTTAATAGTAGTATTAGAGAAATAGTATTTGTACCTTATATTACTTTTATACTCTTTCCTAATAACTAGGCTTTAATAGTTGTAAGATCTACCTAGGATAGTGTGGTATAGACCTTATTAATAAAGGAGGGATAAACTTTAGTATTTAAATTAATTAAAGGGAGGGGATTTATATCTAGGTTATTTCCTATACTTATAAGTATATTTTAGGATAATATATAACTTAGTATTCTTATTTTTATATATATAGTCATTACTTAGTTTACTGTACTTATACCAGGCTAAATAACATAGTTAAAAAATGCACACTCTTAGGATATAGTTCTATATATAATACAAAGGCTAATATTAACTATAATGTACTTCTTTTTCCTTTATCTTACCCTTTTATTTGTAATAAATAGCCTTTGGTTCTAAATAGCTAAGGCTAACCTAATATATGAATTAGTTTTTAATCTGTTTACCTAGCAGAAATTCTACATTATTTAGCTGTCATCTAATTAGTAATGATAATCCTACTTCTAAGGTAGGTTTAGTATATCTTCTAGGGGTATATCTCACTGCTAGGTTAATACTAGTGTTTACTAGTAGGCTTAATAACTTTTAAGGTGGGGCAGGTTAATCTAAAAGGCATAGCATGCATATTAAAAGGGTATTTAATCTATCTCTATCTACCTATTTATAATGAAAATCTAGTATTCCCTTAATTAAATATCCTCTCCTATAGATTTATCTAGTTATCTCTAACAGCTGTATCCACCTAGGTAAAGGATTAAAGGAATACTAAAAGTATAGGCATAGAGTTAACTACTACTTCCTCTAGAGATATTAAGACTATATATAAGACTAGATCCTTAAATTCAGGGGTGTTTTTACCTAGCATACTAAGGATTATAGCCATGCACTAAATAAGCACAGGCTATAAGATATTACATGTATAAAACTATTTAATTTATAGTATAAGGGCACTGAGGATAGATTATGCAGGCGCCTGAAAATATAGGATTAGGAATATAATATATAATATATATAGCAGGGTGCTAAGATAATAGATGTAGTATATCTACTAAGAGAGTAAAAGTAATAACTTATTTTACTTAGATTCTATATCTATAGTCTGATGAGAATAGGGTAGTTTAAAGATAAGCTTATAGGGTCTACTCTTATCTAGTAGAGAGAGTAGGTAATAGTAGATAAGGTTCCTGCTATTACCTAATAGATCTAGAATTATATTATTATATTTAGTGCTTATATAGTGTTAGATAATAGTAGAGTATTCACCTAGATAGATAAAGACTATAGCTATATCCTGCTTTACTAGTAGCTAGATAGAAGAGAGTACCTAAAATCTAAAGCCTAGTAGTGTACTTAAGCCTAGTAAGAGAAGGATTAAACTAGTATTATAGTATCTATATAGTTAGAATAGTAGCCTAGGATGCTCTAGAGCCAACTACCTCTCTATAATAGTTATTATTAGATAGATTAGCTTATAGATAACCTAGAAAGTGCTAAAAAGGTTAGACAGACTAAGTAGCCAAATCAGCTAAGCAGTCATAATTTTTTTAATTCTACCTAATTATTAAAGTATCTCCTGCATTGCATTCTAATATAATAGATAATATATCTAGCTACTATAAATATCTAAAGCCTATAGGCTAATAAAAGAAGGAGTAAATAAGCTATAATTATAAGCTATTTTCCCCTTGTGAAACTCATTTACTGCTAGGTATAGAATATATATTATAACTCTATCATAGTAGGTTATTAGAGATATAAGTTTAGATAGTTTAGTAACCTCTATATATAATATCTAAAGGGCTAGCCCTCTAATCTCTATCTATTCCTTAGAGTCTAAGATAGGATCTTCTATACTATATATAATACAGAGCACATCTCAGTAGCAAGATGCTGTGTATAAGATAGTATATAATTATAGTTTATTCTCTATTAGAAAAGCCTATAACTAATACCTATTTCTAGTGTAGTCTACAGGCTAAAAATACAGCTAGATTATAGTTATAGTAAAATCTAGTAGCTTAGTTACTTTTAGCTTAGTAGTGGTAGTATCTATAGATAGAAAAGGATTTAAGTAATATACACTAAGTAATATAGGGTTAGGATAACTTTATAGCTAGCTATAGGACTCTTCTAGAGATAGTTACTAGAGCTATCTATATATTAAGTAATAATTTAATTAGGCTAGAAGGAGCTGTAGCTATTTATTAGTGTTCCTAGGATTATTAATTAATATAGGGATCTAAGAGCTATTAATTATTAGTAAATTAGGATATAGTTTCTTTAAATCCTTACTAGCTATTATTAAGCAGTATATGCATTAGTCTATACTTATATCTTCCCACCTTAAAGCTAGCATTAAATCTAACTTATTCACTATATCCTGCCATCTTTGCAATCATTTCTAGGTGAGTACCTATCTTATAAGAGTTAACTGTAGATAGCTGGCTTCCTTCTTAAGGGTAGGACCCCTGATGAATATAAACTATTGTTAGGAGGCATCTACTAACTACTAAATCATTGCTACAGGATGTAGTGTTAGGTAGATATGGCTGGTTCCACACAGGTCTTGATGGGATGAGGTAATGCTAATCTGAGGATTAGATTAGTGGGTGCTCTGAGTTACAGTGGGGTGCAAAAAGTATTCAACCACCCTACCTTACTGCCTACTATTAGCTAAACCTAATTAGGAAGGATTTTGTTTCTATTATAACTAATATTTTGTATACTAACTATCTGCCTTAATCACTATCTTTACCTAGTTATTCTTTGCCTTTACAGGAAATAATTTGTAAGAATTTTAGGGTGTCTCTATATTATTTTTAAGGTGCTGATGCTCCTACCTAATATATACAACCCTTAAATAAGTTTTATCTAGGCTAGATCTATAAGGGTGCTAGTTTTCATCCTTAGTAGGCGACTCTGCTGCTTAGGATAAATATAGAAAGGCATATATAATTATAAGAGAGTGAGTTATTTCTTTACTGCCTATTAGATATTAGCCTAACTCTAGGTGTAGGTAATAATATTTTATACTCTTAAGTTATTATCTATGTATATCTATTACTATTTTATATAAAGGAGCAATGCCCTCTTAGTTTTAAATACCCATAGAATAGCATATATGGTTCCTTAAATAATATAGAGTATCTGCTAGACTAGTTTATAATATAAGAAAAGTATACACTAATAGTAAGTAACTAACAGGGTGTAGTATATTCTAGTCTTAACCCTTGTATATTATTATAGACTTAGAGTAAGTCTAGTTATTAATATATATAGTAGCTGTTAAGTATTTCCTGTAGTTACTAAGAGAGGAGTTAGATATTCCTAGGTAAAGTTAAGGTAAAGGGCTAATCATTATGAGAAATATCAACCTAGATACTTTTGCCCTACACTATGAGTATGCCTATACTAGGAACTATTTAGTCTTAGAGATACGCCTTATTTTATATAGTAGCTCTTAGATACTGCTAAGATTAAAAGAGGTGGATGCTTGAGGTTTTAATAGACTGTTTATAGTTATAGTGCTAAAGTATATAAGTAAGAGCTGCATACTCCTGTATACCCTCTTTATCTATATTTAGGTCTATATTTATACAGCTAAATATAAATAGGAACCCTTAAAGTTGCTTACCTTCTATAAATTTTAGAATACTCTAGAAAATTCCCCTTTAACTGCTACTGTTATTAATGAGCTGGTGCTAATATTTTATTTTATTTCTGAATAAGAGCTAGAGGCTGTAAATAACTTGGTATAGTATATAATAGATTATTTAATAGTTAATATAGGACTATTGCAGGGAAACTCTAGTTTCTGGGATTTTATAGAGTGAACATAGTCTAAGGGGTGATCTTCTATATCTTAATAAGAGAATGTTTTGCCTCCTCTTATCTTCTGATACTAGTGTATTGATTATGTGTATGAGGGCTTATAAATGAATGAATATTCTACTATAGGGCAATGTTTAGGTTTAAGACTGTCATGCTGCATCTAAGACCTAGACTCTGGGTGAATTTCTTCTTTAGCTAGTCTAATATTAGGGTTTGCCCCCTTTCTATATAAGTAGTGGCACTGCACTAGGTGCTGTCTATCCATCCCTTTAAACCACCTAATTTAATTTAAAGTTAGTTTATAAAATGTCACCCTCAAGGGTCCGCCCATTATTTTAAATATTATTGGTTAGTTCTTAGTTAGTTTATTATACTTTATATAGTAGTGTGAGTGAAGGTGTGCTAAGGCATGCCTATAATGTAAAAACATTAGCGCCTCTATTAGTGGGATATTAAACTTTGAGTAGAGGAGTTAAAGTGATTAAGACCTTTATTATAGGTTCTATATCCTTAATAGCCTATAAGCTTTAGATCAGTAGCCTACCTAGGTAGCAAACTGCTTGGGATGCTAGTTAGCTGTCTGCAGGCCCAGCTAGCTCATGGTCCGCAGCCTATGGTCTGCCCAGGATTGTGGATGACTATTCTAGGGATAGGGACCTAAGTTACTAGATTTCCATCCCTGGGCTAGAAGCTTTAGCTTGAAAGCTCCTGCTTATAAGTACTAGCTTTTCTATAGTAATATCCTACAGCCTGGTATGGCTTGTAACTATTAGCTTATTATCCTTTCTAGATTTTAGTCTTTTAATTATAGTCTATATTAGATTATTTATCTAGTGTGCTTATTATTTTAGTCTCTATACTACCTATAGTATGCTGGCTAATAATCTTAGACTGGGTACTTCCTAAAATCTAGTCCTAATTATGCTTCTATTATTAGGCCTATATCTTCTAGGTAATGCTATTAGCTCTATATAAGCTCCTAAATAGTTATCTCTATTCTTGTGTATAAAGTATAATAAGGGACACAGGTGCTGCTAGGAGTTACCTAAACATTATTACTATTACCTACTCACTTGCTGCTCTAACCCCCTCTCCTATATATAAATAGGATATTACCACACTAAGCCAGCTCTAAGTAATATATAGTAGAAATTTAGAAGTAATGCAATTAAGCTGCTAGCCCATTGTCAACTTAATCCTCTTAGCTTATCTATTTAGTTGTATGGGTGGTCGCGTTGCGGATTAGATTAGCAATGTGGTCTTCTCACCTGAGTAGCTATAGTTATAGTTGCGGTCATTAAAGCACAATTTGCAAGGGCAATGATCACTAGCCCAGCATATTAGGTGACTTCACGCCATGGTGTTTCCAAGTTTAAATTATGTGCAGGCCCATGGAAATGGACTTTTCAAAAGGTCTCAGCGCTAGTCCCAGGCATGCATTGGAAATAAGCTGACGAAGACCTGCCCGCCAATGAGATCCCTCGGGACAAACTATTGTGAACTCTCAGATGGCGCAATTCCAGGCCGTATGAGCGGTCATGGAGTACAGGACCGGGTCGGAAAAAAGATTCAGAGGCATCACAGGACAAGTCAATCGTCCCCCTAGTAATTAGCCTTAGAAATAGTGTTGTCTGACGGGTTTGATAGGCTTCAAATCATTGGGTCGACGGGGGAAGATCACGTGTGAGCATCCTTCTTGAACTCGTACACCATGCTGTAAACGAGACGATTGAGAAGATTGCGCGGCCGCAATTTGAGCAATTGTTGGATTTCCTCGCAAAGCTGGACTCCAAAGCGTCTGGTGAGCTCGCTAGAGCATGAGACTCTATCAATCATGTGTAAGTCCTTCGTTGCCGCTCTTCCAGTGTGAGATTGAGTGGAGCCGAAAGTCGCTAATCAGCCCAACATCAAGGCATGATCAAGCAAGGTTGCTTTGGTTATATAGGACTGCCTACCAGTGCGGCGCCTACGGGATAGTACCAGTACCAGCTGATCTACGATCACATCGAACTGGCTAGGCAGCATGCCAAGGGTACGTGCCACTCCACTTCTAACAGATTCGTTTGTCTTATTTTGGCTCTCGGAGAGCGCCCACCGCTTTTACATTCTTGAACTTTCTAGTTATTTTGGGGTTCGGTATTGCTTCGGTTTCACTGTATCTTTTCGCCTCGGCAAAATCCTAGCCGTGATACCGTTGTCACCATGCAATCGTCCTGCCTGAATCAACAGAGAATGCTAGATCAACACAATTCGATTATCGCTGATAGTGGCCACTTGGATTGCAAGGAGAGTAGCCCTGTCGGCATCTGCTGCTCCGCGATAACGCCCATGCTTGACGGAGCAACGCTCAAGAAGCCCTCAACGGAAACACAGGGCACGGTATTTGAGCCCCTGCAACTTCTTGGTATCGCTTTGAGTCAATTGACTAACTCACCAATATTGGCAATAGACTAACATAAATGTTTTCTCCAATGGCATTTCCCCTCGCTTTGACCGGCACAGAACTATTCTTGGTGTCCTGCGTTGGATTATAACACCCTTCGGATTCCTCGTCGCTATCTACGCGCTCAGCATTATAGCCAGGGGAGGAATGCTGTTTCTTTTGATGTGCAATGCAGCGCCCGCAATGTGCCATCCGGACTGCAACGATCTGTATTCATCGCGTCGGCTAGATTCTCAATGGTCTATTTTGTGTGACAGGCTTTGGCCTCGCTCCATGGCGCCTTTGGAACATCTGTCTCTGCTTCCTATGGAGGCTGTCTTTGTCAGACCATGCGCGTCAAAAGGGGTTTGATCGACTTGCTAGAGTTCACGGGAAATGGTTTCGACGAGCTCCCAGCCCGGAAATAGTAACGGGCACGTTCAACGAGATGCGATTCGCCACAGCTACTTCGTCCTGGAAGCTGGATCTAGTAGTATGGGGTAACATGTGGAACACTATTTTCCGAGTTTGTTTGGCCCTGTGCATGTGGACTATGAACCGTTTTACTCGTCCTAGCTGGACAGCTGGCCTTTTCGTCGCTCTTGCATGGTAGTTGCTGCGATCGCTGGATTGATTCATCACTGGAAAAGTTTTGGTCGAAGAACGAAAACGACTTGGAGGAAGTCTCATAAAAATTCAAGCTATGGATGAGAATCTAACTGGGATTGCAGTTCATATTCCGTTCGAGTACTTTAATGCTGGACTACTTAGACTCCTATGTAGGAAGGGGGATTTGGAAATGGTCATACGGCCACGCACGCAAGGTTACAATTCAGCCCTGAAAACAACCCTAGGATGCATCGCAGAAAGTTCATGCTACGAAATTTCACCGACGGTGAAATAATGTCGTATGAGAACGGGAATCGATGCCAAGAAATTCGTATGTTGGGCTATACGCGTATTTAGAGTTTGAAGTTGAGGAAATAAATATTGTCAGCGCAAGCACGGGCAGTAGAGACTAGTAATCTCCGTACAGGCATAAGTAAAAGTGGAGTGGCTTTGCTCCATGTTTCCTATAATTCTGGTCCTTCAGACTCCACCAATCGTAGTATTCTCTTTACGCGGGGTTTGCTCCGTCACGGCTTTGGGGCTTGGCGCTGAACATGGAAGTTCATCCATATTCTATACGCGTATATAAGACGCAGGGTAATTCTAATGAGCTCCAATATCAATCATTGAGTCAACATGCTACATTAACAAGTGGACCCTTTTTCGAATTCCGTCACATTGGAAAAGGACAAAAGAGGCGCCCGGCCGTTAAACGAAATCTTTTGGTTCTTTCATCGTTCAGTAACCGCTCATTCCCCTTTTCCTAATACCATTGCTTGATATTGCAGGACATGTAATCGCTATCATGACTGAGGCCTCTTGCGGATGTTTCGGATACCGTATTCGTGGATTAGCACACCTCCCGTTGATCAGCACCATAAGGGTATCTTTAATAAGAATAGCTTTATGATCTGAACAGTGGGCTAGTGAATGGCGCTCCGCGGGATTTGGAGCCAACTACAAGACTTCTCATTATCCGCTCCCCCTGCGCGCGGGTTCGTGGGTCTAGTTTTGTACCATGTCGACGTAAGTATCCACAGTGGCACGGCAGATCGCAAAAGTCGAAAGCCTTAAACTGCTGTGAACAAAGGCCTTTATTCCAGTTATAAGCGCAGGGGGCCCACGGGTCAACCACCGCGGTATCTGTGAATTTCTCTCCCTTTTCGGTTTGCCTTTCGACGAAATGGCTTACCCTGTCGTTGCTGCTTCCCTGTGCGCTCAATCTGTAGTGCCGACCCCTTCCACACTCCCTGATGTCACTGTGCTCGGTGTCTCTGCCATCCCCGTCCTTAACTACACCGGCTACTCGCCTGCGGAATACGCGTACAACCATCCGAGTATTACTGCGGAGAATATAGACTTCTGCAATATTACTATCAGCTACACCCATAACGGTGAGGGTGACCACATCAACATCGAGACTTGGCTCCCTCTGGACACGTGGAATGGTCGACTCCAGGCCGTCGGCGGCGGTGGCTGGGTTGCCGGTCGTTTTCCGCTCTCCTACTTTTCAATGAACGGAGCTATAGCGCAAGGTTATGTGACAACGACCACGGACGCTGGTCTGTTGGATCCTAACGGCCAGATTGTGTACACGCCAGATTCTTGGGCTCTTAATAGCAATGGCACCGCCAATCTGGTGGCTCTGAAGAACCTTGCTTCGGTATCCCTGGGGGATCAGGTAAGGAAACCCCACGCCCGTTTATTCGTTAAGGCGGTTTTCCTAACTGGACTGGTCTGATACTAGGCGGTTATTGTGAAAGAACTTATCAAGAACTTCTACGGCCGGGGCCCTGATTACTCGTATTGGAGTGGATGCTCCCAAGGCGGTCGCCAGGGTCTCATGCTAGCACAGCAGTATCCGGATGCATATGATGGTATCGCGGCCTCTGCTCCGGCTATTTACTGGAGTCAATTCTTCGCCGCATCTATATGGGGTCAGGTAGTTATGAACAACCTTGGTGCAGAAGTTCCCGCAAACTGCGAGTTCGACTACATCACCGACCAATTTATCGCTGCCTGCGATGCGCTGGATGGCGACAAGGATGGCCTGGTCTCGTTCAATGACGAGTCAACCTGTCCTTTTGACCCATTTGCCCTGGTGGGAACAGAAATTGAGTGTCATGACACAAACGCTACTCGAATTGTTAGTCTGGCTGCAGCACAAGTGGCCAATGCAACCTGGACGGGCCCACGAGTACCTCTGACAGACCAGTTTCTCTGGTATGGGTTGAACAGAGACTCCCGCTTGACGGGCGATGCGTCGAATGGCGTTTCGACAACTTCTGACCTGGGATATGACCAAGTAACATGTGCCAATGGTACCTGCGTTGGAGTTCCCGTTGGCTTCGGAGACAAGTGGTTTCAATATTTTGTCAAGCAGAACGCTTCATGGTCATGGGCTGAGCTGACTATCGAAACGTTCTCGGAACTGTTTATACAAGCCGTCCGGGAATATGATGCAATCATTGGAACTGCCAATCCGGACCTAACTGCATTTCACAATGCTGGAGGAAAGCTCATCGGGTATCACGGCTTGGTAAGCTTGTTTATCTAACTCCTATCAGACATGCGAGCTTGGTCTGACACTGATGGGAAACAATAGGCCGACGGGCTCATTCCTTTCAAGGGATCGGTAGCATATTATGAGCAAGTCCTGAATATTCACCCCAATGCTCAGGACTTCTACCGCGTCTTTCCTGTCCCGGGCCTAGGCCACTGTTCAGGTGGAAACGGGGGGCAGCCAACCGCCGTTTGGGAGGCCTTAGTTGCGTGGGTGGAGAACGCGACAGCCCCTGCCAGTTTACCAATCTCCTTCACTGACATTTACGGAGTGTCGCGAAACCGCACACTCTGCCCACTTCCCCAGCAACCAACTCTGCAGCCCGGTTTTTGTCCAAACTCGACCTCTGCAGACGCGTGGAGCTGCAAATAGGGCAGCCTCTTTGCTGCCATATACCACATATTCAGAAGCGCATCGAATATTTTCAGGCTTTTTTTTTGTTTCTCTGGTCATTCGCCCCTTGTGCCGAGTATTTTGAATCACTCTGGTGTTCTCGTTGTCCAATTATGCACACAGGGCGACCTCGCAACGGGTCAGATCAGGATCCATTTTTTGGGCCTGATCGAGAATTAGACCCTGATCCGCCCTCCAGTTATACATTACGCAGGACAGATTAAAATCAATCCACTTAGACCCTAAATTGACCGCCCTTGCCAATTATTTCTTTTTTAGAATAGATAATAGTTCTGTTGGGTGCTCGCCGCGACAATCGGGTCACCTTGGTCCATCATATCAATACACAAACTGTCAATGCGGGAGAGCTCATTGACAGCAATCTTGCCAGGAGCATGCAGAATTTAGGAAATACGCACCTACTTTCAATTATTCTACAGCGCATACACCTTGGAGCACTCAATTTGATGAGGCCGATGGGGGAACCGCTATTTTCTTCCAGCAGTGGCAATCATCGGGGCGGATACGGAAGGAAATCCAGGTTCATCTTGTGTCTACATATGCTACCTTGGCCAGACAATCCAACCATCTAAGCCTGGTTAATTATCCTTTACCCTGGATTGGTGTCTCAGAACTCAACTAAGGGTCTCCAATAGCCAATTCAAGTTTATGGGTTAGGTATCCAGCTTTTACTACAGTGCCCGTTAAGTTAATTATCAGCCAACCACTGCTAGCCTACGCTGAAGTGGTGACCCTGTTTCTTAGAATGAGGGCCGACTACTATAGAGGGCTAGGCTAGATTGTATTTACGCAGAGCACTTACATTTAACAGGGACGCTTTGTGGTTGTCCCTAACAGTCATCAATTTCCTGGCATTTTATTAGCAGACTTATGCAAACGTCTATTACAGCTGAGTTAACTCTACACCAAGGGGGTAGAAGTGCCTATTATAGAATAGGGAAATCGCCAGGCACTACATTGTGCGTAATCTGGCAGGCATTAATTGACAGCGGTTCAAGCGGACATCAATTCAACACAGTGTGATTAGAAACATGCTAATTAAGTTCCATCCAGCAGCCCAGTCAAGCACAGACAGATACAGTCAGATAGTGCAAACTACGGACAAGCAATAGAGAAGTACTATTATAATAGTGTTACTGGGCTGAATGCCAAGTAACCCTTCACCCACTAGTCCCCCTCAGCGAACTAGCGCCACGCATTTTCCAGCAGAATGTCCCAATCTTCACCCTTATTATTGGCTGATGAGAAGTGTCATCTGAGGCGGCTGAAGTAGTCCAGAAGGTTTTAGTGCCTGAGTTCAGCAGCTGCTCTTCAGGCAAAGGTTTATTGGTCCTACTTCAGCGGCCAGATCCAATCAAACAGAAGTGGTTTTTTGAGGTGTTGATAGGCAAATGGTGCCGACCAAGTAAGTGGAAGTATTTCAGAGTCAACAGAGCAATGAAACGTGAAGGCAACCAGTCCATCCTTAGGAGGTCGTTGGCATTTAAGTGCATTGTACCAAACCAGCTTTGTTGAAGAGACACCTCCTCCCGTTACCTACCATTATCGAATATTTTGAAAAAAGGAAAGGATTCTAATTCGGGCTCCATGAACCTCTCCTTGATTTACCTTATGAAATTCTGCTTTCTGTTGCAGAACAATGTGATGACCCCCAAGATATCCTGTTGTTTGCATGTCTGACACATACTACTTACAATATCCTACAAAAGCTGCTTTATTAATCATATACTCAATAGCAAAATTGTATTGCCCTACATTATGCTGCAAAGCATAATAAATGTGATGTTGCATAGATGCTCCTTTAATATAGAGCTAATATTAATTCTAGACTCAAGACAAGCAGTGCTCTTATTATTGCGGCAGCATTTAGTTCTAAATCTATAATAGACTTACTTCTAACCTAGGAGGACATTAACATGAACATATAAAACATACATAGCGAGACTGTGATGTGGTGTGCTGTATATATAGGGAGAGGTTTAGCAGTAGCAAGGCTGCTGCAACAAAATGATCTTAAAATTAATATTCTAGATACATTCCATGGAATTACTCTATTTGCACTGGTAGTAGCTAATAGGAATATAAGCATCACTAAGGCTCTTCTTGATACAAATAGGGTTAATATTAATTTTTAAGACATATAGGGAAGGACCCCGCTCCATCATGCAGTGCTTTTAAAATATAAGCCTTCAGTCTTACTGCTTCTTAATATAAATAGGGTTAATATTAATCTCTAAGACACATAGGGCAGGACCCCACTCCATTATGCAGTGCTTTTAAAATATAAGCCTTTAGTTTTGCTGCTTCTCTCTAGGAAGGAAATTAACATTCAGATATAAGATGAAAGCTAGTACATGCTACTATAGTGTGCTACTAAGTGCAGGAACTTAGATGCTGCCTAACTCCTCTTAATATACAGCGCCAATCCCAACATACACAACTATTATAGGATAACCCCACTAAACAACACTATTTAGTAGTAGGATACTGCTATGGTGGAATTGCTACTAAACCAGGATAATCTTGAGATTCCACCACATGTTGGTTAGGTGGAGCGCGCTTAACCACTGCTATATGCTACTGTTTATGTTAGAGACGCGAATATTCTTAGGATGCTACTCTGCCATATAGCAGATAGGGTTAATACCTATAATTATAATGGATACCAGCCACTCCTTTTAGTGGTACAGAGAGGAGACTTATCCATGGTCAAGCTACTTCTCAGCCACAAGGATATCAATGTTAATAAGAAAGGTAGGGGCAGGTATAGATTTACTGCTCTTCACTAAGCAGTATACAACAGATATCTTTTCATATTAAACATGTTGCTTGCGCATCCAGGTATAGATATTAATGTCAAAGACAAGTAGGGAATAACTCTACTCTAGTAGGTGACCAAGAGCAGCTATTACTTAGTTATTAAATAGCTTCTAGCAGAGAGCACTCTGGAGCTTAACTGTTTTATTAAGCTCCTATCACCCCTTTATCATTACCGTTGATCTCGGAAATAGGATGGTTGTGCACTCACTTCTGGCCAAGGAGGCTCTCGCCCTAAACATTACTAGTAAGGACGGATGGACCCCGCTTGATTGCGTGGTACGGAGGGGAGATAGGAAGATGGTGGACTTTCTACTTACAAGAGGAGTGTGCTGATTATTGTTGGTGGTCATAAATCGCTCTCATTGCTTATTTGGTAGCAGAGCGCGGGGGGGCGCCCTCCAGCATAACGTTGCACCTAGTTCACTACAAACGCGAATAAGATAGAGTCCTTTTCAAGGATTGATGCACCCGTAGTAAATACTATCCGTATGTAGAAAGAATGTTACCCAGAACAGCAATCATTCCATGACCACAATCTTAATGTGGCAACAGGCTCGTATAAGGCTTCATAATCCATAATATGATTCCCCGTCCTACGAATGTATTTATGGCTATGCTTTAGGTACTGACATCCCATTGAACGTCGGTGTCCTCTTCAAGATACAAGAGCTGGTTTTCCAACTTAGTATCTCAGAGGCCTTTACTCCCTGCTTCTAGATAGCCTTCATCTCATGACTCCTTGTCCTCGAAAGCGGACTAACAGTCATGCAACGGCAGAGATGAGTAACATTGGTAAGTTAATATACCTAGTTTTAAAGATATTAAAGGGCTATAGTGCCTCCAATACTCTCCATTTATTCTAATCAAGTCTCATAGACAGCGGCCAACTCCTGCCAGGTTATCCTTAAAGGTGCAGGATAGTGAAAAGCCTTATAACCATTAGAGCCCACCTGATGCAAAAGGGAATGAAAGTCATACTAAGTCTTCCTGTGAAGGGGACCATCAGTTGTCTGAGTTAAAAATATATATCTAACCAGTCTCTTTCAACCGAACAATGAGTAAAACATCCGCGCCACACTCCTAGCAGAACTTGAATGCCTTCCAGAACAAGGTATTTCCTTATTATTTATATTGCTGTTATTTTGCCTTTGTGTTACTAGACTAGTGATGGTGGATTTTTCTAGGCTTTGCTATTATAAAGAAATTTCAGCAGTAATGATAGTACTGTAGCAGAATAAATTAGAGCAACTACTTAGTTTAAAAGCCCTAAGAACCCTAGGCCTTTAAATATTTCTATTCTCATCAATAAAAAGTTGTAAGAAGGTACACACAAAGCACGTCCTGAAACAGAGAGTGCGTGCTGAAATAGTCTATGCCTCATTTAGGATAGGCGGCGATTGACTGCTGAATCTGGGGTGAACAGGTGATCAGCAGGTGATCAGCAGTGATCTGACTGATTTAACGTCGAACTGGGCCCACAGGTCTTAAATTTGCCCATCTCATCTTGATTTTAATGGAAAGCCGTCTGGGAGGATGGCTGAGGTGCACTAAAGGCGCTAGTGCTTCAGGCATTGCAAACCTTAGTAAATTATAAATTACCAGATGTAGGCCTAATGAAGGGCTCACATATACAGCGCTAAAGCATTATTAAGGGCTAGTCTTCAGTCAACAACGTTTCATGCCAGTGCCTTCCGGAGCCGCTGTGCTTCTAGCAGAATGTCAACATATATTCAAATTCGGGCATTCTGTTTCTACAAAACCCCAAGACACTACAGCGCCCTCCTTTTGCTTTTCTCAGAGTACCCGTGATTGGTCTTGTTGATGGTAAGTGTCCTTACGTCAATAAATGGTTCATTAACTCACATCCGCGGGGCTTATCACCACTAGCTCAGGAGGAATCTAAGATGGACGCAACCCTTCCAAGCAACAACACTCAAAACTGCTGCCATGGTTCCTATGGTTCTTCCAATGGAAATGAAGACTAGCGCAGAAAACGGAACAAACTGCTCAGGGTTGGATTCCTCGCCTGGCTCTAAGGAAGAGAACGATGACATTGATACGACTAGTGCCTCAAGCTCGTAAGTTCTAAAAAGCTAGCTGTGAGAATTAATTCATCCTGACAACCCCCATACTCCTGTGCTGCGTTCCCGCAGTCGATGATTGGCAACGTTTCCAGACATGGGATTTTTGCTTGTATGCAAAGTGCAGGCATGGGAGGTTATGGGTTGGCATGGGCGCAGAACCTTGTTCGTCTAGGCTATTCTCAAGAAGATTGGTATTTGTTGAAATCCAGGGCTCTCTGAATGGAACATCCTACACTCTGAGGGTACAACGCTATGACTCTCTCCCCTAAAAATCACAGCAGCGTGCGAGCAACTGTACTCAAAACGTTGAACGATTTCTCCCATTTTCGATCAAAATGGAAGAGGATATCCTCCGGAAGTTCCTGATGAGCCTTTTCTTCCGCGTAGTCGAGGGGGCTCTTGCCGATGGAGTCCCTGGCTTGCAAGTCTAAAACACCACTACATCGAAGAAACTCTACAAGTTCCTTAGTAAACGCGCCATGAATCGCCCCGTGGTGCATAAATGTCTTCCCGTCGACATCTCGCGCTGCTGGATCCAGGCCACAATTGAACAAATATTTGAGGATCTCGTTATCTGCGCCCCGGTGTCGCATTAAGAGATGCGCTAAATTTTGTCGTCGTGCATTGACAGATAGTGGATCAGCACCTTCCTGGACAAGGTGGAAAAATACCTCTCTCTCGACTCCTAGGCGGAATGAACCCATGTACAATCCCAGGGAAGAGTTCTGCCCCGCATCAAGTTGATTCACGTCGCAGCCAGCCTGTATCAGGAAGTCAACCATGTCAATGTAGCAAAAGACGGATGAGACATGATGGTGCAACGGGTTCCTGCCGTTGCGATCTAGTGTATTCCAGACTCCCGAAAGTGCCTTGTCGCAAGCCTTTGACATGTACTGCAGGACATCTAGACGACCATCGTGTAGTGCATAGTAGAACGGGTTCAATCCGTTGACATCCTCCAACAAGATATCTTGGCCTTCATCCACAAGTCTGCGGACAACCTCCAAATTCCCTTTTCTGCTGGCAAGATGGAGACAAGTCTGACGAGATCCATTCACCCGTGAAATATTAGCTCCTTTCTTTATAAGTTTGCATAGGATCGACGATGCATAATCCTTGCTGAAATTTATCAAATGTTGAGGATACTCCCCACAAGAGTTAGCTGTGTTGACATCGATTATTTTGCTCTCGAGGAGTGTGTCAACAATATGTGCTCTAGCGTGATTGATGGCTCTGTCGATATCAAATGCTTCTTCACATGCTGGGTCCGTAATTAGGTCGTTTAAAGACTCAATGGCGTATGTGCCCTTCCCCCATGCATCGTGGCATTCGCGGCCCAAGAGTTCGCCCCTGATCGCAAGATGCAGCGGTGTATCTCCAGTTTCAGAGGGAACGTTTGGATCAGCACCATTTCGGAGTAAGAAGCTGGTCATTTTTGTGCATGCATTCAAAGCAGAGAAATGGAGTGCTGTCAGGCCGGATTCCAGATTCGCTCTAGCTACCGTTTTCTGATCCTTCGGCTTCCTGTATGTAACAATGTCCATTGTTGTTCGCCCAGGCCACCATCGTCTTCGTATCCTGGTATTCAGATCGAATCCATTTGCAAGGAAGCCTCGTGCAAGTCCTTCATCGAGATCTCCAACTGCATAAAGAAAGGGTGACATGTTATCCTTATCGCAGTCATATGGGGAGACTCCTATGTCAAGCAGAAACTTGGTCATTTTGTCGTCGTTGTAGTCTCCATTGCCGCAAAGGATATGGAGAACATTTTGATCCTCATCATCCAGGGCTCGCACATTGGCACCAGACTCGACCAAGAAGCGGACTGTTTTGACTTGGGCGTTTCCGGCGGCAATAAGTAATGCGGTCCGTCCGCAGGGGTCCTTATCTTCCATTTTCTCTGGTGACAGAAACGAGAACAATGGGAAGATACCCCAGCGAGCTGCGATGTGAACGAGAGATTGACCACTACGCAAGGCGTTGCCAGTGGACTTGTTCAGGTGGTTGTAGTCCTCCAGCCAATTCTTCCATGCTCCGTACCGGTCCTCAAAGAACTCTTCGTGCTCGTCCTGGATGACGAATTCCGTTTCGGCAAGGCCAGCATGCTTTGGCCAATACATGACCGCATAGCTGAGAAACGGCTGTTCAGGGGCTAATACGGCAAGCTGTGCTCTCATCCGACAATTCTCAAAAATGGCTTCAATGCATCGACATGATAATGCATAATTGGCTTTCAGTGCATCCATGCCCGGCATCTCAGTGACCAAGAAGTCCTGGACTGACGTATGCAAAAGCCGCACACAGCCTTTGTCCACGATTACCAGCAAGCGGCACGAGTCAATAATCTCTCTTGTAAATTGAAGGCGGCTGTCGTTATCTTCATCAGGGTATATTCTGCATGCATCCGCTAATTCGGCCATTGTCAGCGGTCGGCGTGCGAATGCCACCAATCTCAGCATCTCCTTCATAGTCTGATAATCATCTTCATCATTCTCTGCCATAAATGCTGCATCCACAAGATTTCGATATAAAGATTGTAACCCTTGTGGAAGTTTCTGCAGGGTCTTCAGAGGGTTCGTGGTTCGTGGCTCGTTCAACCGCTCGCACACAATTCCTACCCATAGAAACGTCCCATCAGCCTTTTCTTCCAGGGCTTGAGACAGTCTCTCAGCTACTGAGACAGAGTATCTCTTTCGCTTTGCCAGGTCCTTCACTTTTTCGCGGATTGTTGCCTTTAGATCGACAGTGATCTCTTGGCACGACCCTAGGTCTATGCACATGAACAAGGAGAGATACGATCGAATCTCAGGATACGGACGGCTTGTTATGAAAAAGTGCACGCTAGAAGGGACAGAGCTTTGGGAATAGCGGTCATTGAAAGATTGGTCGATCTGTCGCAGGATAATCTCTTGTTCATTGGGTTCGCATTCATCCAAAGCATCAACGATGCAGTAAATTTCAGGTCCGCGAGGTACCCGTCCTATATCCATCAACAGGGCCCATAGCGCGTCAAAGGTTGTGAACAGCCGCTTTTTCTGAATTTCATATTTTGGAATTATCCGTCTGATAAGTTCTGGACGTTGGTTGATGATCTGATAGAGAAGTCCGCGTAATATGGAAGTGACCGTTCTTTGGCATTCGGAGCCGGCGTCGCAGAAAAAGAATGATAAAACATTATTCCCAGTGCAAAAATAATCCTTTTCTGGAAGTTCTTCGGCAAGTGTGATGGCCATAGTCGACTTACCAGTTCCAGGGTTACCGTAAAGCCACAGGACATTCGACTTGTTCCTGGCCAACGCATTGTCCCGCCCAAACCAGGATTTTAGTTCGTCTGACTCCAGAAACCAGCTGCAAGTCCCCGAGGTGCGGTTTCCACTGCTCCGCTTCAATGAATTCATATCTTCTTCAGGGTCGGTGATGAACAGATCTGCCAGGCACGCTCTCTCCTCGGCAGAGTTTGGCCCTGCGAGAAGGTCAGCCGATGTGGTTTGTGCAGGCTGGCGACCGCATACCTTGACCGTGCATCAAGATTCCCTTCTCCGGTGGAATGATCGATAGCAACTTCTTCGCGTACGCTGCTGCTGCAAGCGCTGCATATCCTTGCCATTCGTCATGTTTATGGGAGTCGCAATAATCGCATATTCCTCTGATCACAAGTGTTGGTAGCTCATTCATGAGGCCTGAGGCCTCCATCTCAAAGCAGAGCATCCCATGCTGTTCAGCTAGATGATCTCGTGTTTCAGAGTCATTTATCACCTGGTTCCCGGACGCTATCAAGCCATAGTGTACGAGTTGCTCGCCTGTTCTACGGGGTTGACGATCGATTAATTGTTCTTTGTCACACTTCTCGCAATCTTGTCCCTTATCGACATGGTGATAGAAGGAGCGAAACAATAAGTCGGTGTGCTGTGCTGGAGCCGAAAACCCTACCTTCATAGCGGGGTTCCGCTCCAGTGCTGCGCTCACGAGATTTGAGATGGCATCCTCTCCACCCATTATTCCTTTCGACTCGAGTTGGCTCATGTGCGTTAGAAGAGTCGGTGGTGGCTGATTCAAGAATCCTGTCTGCTCGATTTTCCCACCTTGAACCGCCTTGCCATAGTCGTACTGTACCACTCCGCCATGCTTCTTGCCGGGTTTGCCGACAACAACGTCGCCTAGTCGAATGTCGTGACTTTTGCTTGGGACCCCGCCTCCAATTCCTACCATCAGTGCAAACTGAAGGCGGGGAAAAGTCAGACGCATGCGAGATGCAACAGTCGCGGCAGACACGGTCCCGTACACGCCATCTGGTAGGTAGGCAATGACTATGTAATGGCCGTTCAGTTCTCCGAAGTCGTAGGCGTTCGTGTCATTCATCCGTGGAGATGATCCGTGAGTTTTGTCCAGCATAACGCGGGCTGCCGTCGCCTCGAGAGGCAATGCACATATCCACGCAACCGTGTAATCATCAACCGTGGGGGGAGCCATCTTCTGCACGTCACGGACGGACCAGCGATGAATAAACAATTCCAAGGCTAACAGCGCGCGGAAAGAGCACGTATATTGACTGACTGAAGAGGATAACCACATTTTGAGTCGGAAGAGGGGTAACAAGTCACAACTGCACATGCTGCAAGGCTGAACTCACCTGACCACCACAGCATCCAAACTTAACATTTCCCACTACCGAACAAGACCGTATGCTGCGGAGCATGTGAACAGGCCTGCAGCCTAATACCTTCGCCCCGTTACCATGTATCATAAGGACTCGGTTCTGGACTCGTGGACTGGCGAGGCGGAGTCGTTCTTTGATGCCAGCCGCAACAGCATTCCCATCGGCCCTAGCTCTGCCAAGGCTGGAGTTCAACAGCCTATCGAGGACAACATCTTTCTGTAAGGCACAAGCTCGTCTCAGTCGTAATTTGGAGGAAGGCTAATTGTTATTATTCACGTCTGAACAAGTTTATATCTACGAGCTGAACATCATATTGATTTCCCATCAACACGGAATAACTCTGTATACGAAGCTTTATTGTCTATTAATCCAGCTTTGAATCACAACAACTTTGTTAACCATGGCTGACTCCAATATGTCGGACAACTGAAGAGCAGAAGCCGCTTGACTTACACTGGCCGATGAAAAGCTTCACCTGGGAGGCCAAGGTGCTCTGAGGCAAGCGAACATCCCTGCTGGTACAGTACACCGAAGCGCGACTATTCAAGGGTGAAAGGCCAGGATGAGCTACATCCTCAGCGTGGTCGTAATTGCTGGGACGGATGTTACCAGTCACACAACTAGGAAGGTCTGAGGATTTCTCCTGATGTCTGCCTGAGGTTCTAAGTCAAAAACAGACAAATACTTATAGTCTGAACACCTGGACGGTCGGAGAGACTAGAGCGGATGGCTGCAAGCCTAGGGTTAGGCGCTGATGACCTGGGCAGTGAGACGGCGTGTGTAGGTGCTGTGATGTACGACCAGGAGCACACAACCTAGCGCTTCCAACCTATATGGTTGAAAGACCATGGTCGTACGACCAGCACAGACAGAGGACCGCCAACTAGCGTCTATACAAGGTGCAAGACCATTGTGGACGCTGGACTACATTATTAAGATCCCCATGGCTAATAGACCACCTATTATTTTATTTAAAACCCTTCACAAGATTTCATCCTTAATGACTTGCCCATCATTCCTAATATTTTCAAGTAGTCATGCCACTAAAGCGTTAAGATGCTGTGTCACCATTAGGTCTCTCCTAAAACACATGAGGATTATGAAGCTACTATTAGTGATCGCCGCGTGAACACACTCATCAACAGCAACCTTTCGCAGCGCACTATCATAGAAGCGCGCACTATTGCTCTGGTCCTGCGCGTAGTGGTCCGTGATGTTCTATGCCTTGTGTGGATTATCAGAGCTTACAAACACGGTGTCTGTCCTCCAACTCCCTCGGTTGTAAGCATAGAATGTGATGGTAACTCTCCGGCCTAGTGGTAGATCATTGCCAAATCTTTCACTGGTGGGTATCTCCTAAACTTCTCTAATCTCCTGGTCCTCTGTATCTTCTAATGGAGTATTAAACAGCAGGTCCTCAGCCTCCTGTCTTCTAATTACTTCCCATTGGGCCTGTTCTGGATTGGGTAGATGCGCTGGATATCAGTAGTTGCTGTCCTGTTAAGAGGATCTGAGTTTAATAGTAACTATTATGGTTCCACCATCCTCATCACCATCCCATAATTCATCTGCGATGGCGGCATCCTGAGTTCCTGCCTGATTAATATCTTGATATATTAGTTAGTTTTTCGTCTGCAGTTTACAGACTCTATCTTATTAGGGTGGTTATGGACTAGTCCTTAAACACCTATAGGGAGATTGTAGTAGATTCTCACTGTCTAGCTAGTTGCAAAGCTGTCTCTGCGCTATGCCTGGCATAATAAGTTTAGAGTGCGAGGGACTAACTGCAGTTCCCCCATTAGCATAATGATGTATTATATTATTAAGAGTGGATGACCCCTCATCCTCCAGCTAGCATCCCCCTTTATATAATTAAGTAATCAGACTTGGTAGATTAGTAGGAATTTCAGTCACAGGCTAGACAACAGCCTGATTTTCTATGGTCCCAGCATTTTGTAGCTGTGTGAGAGCATCTGCTTGCTCCCTAGCTACTTATTCTTCTTAGAGGAGCTCTTCAACCTCTTCTATAATAGTCTGCTTGTCAAGGGCCACTTGCTCCCCAGATATTCCTTAAGGGTCAGCCAGTAATGGGGGTGTCAAATTACTTGCTTAAATTTTGCCTTTTCACCATTCAATGTCTGTTTGCTTGTGTCTAGCCAAAGATCTGTGCTGGGCATGCCCAGCTAGTTCATGCTGGAGCCTATATTCAGCACTTTCCAACGCCTCCATAGCCTGGTGTTCCTGCTCCACAACTCATTGCTCCTATCCTGCAGCGCCTTGTGATTCAGATGGCTGGCTAGTCATCTCTTCAATTCCTGTATTGGTCGCCACCAGAACCTGCTCCCTAGTGGAGATGTCTTCCAGCAGTCCCACCTCAATTAGATCACTTACCAACTCCTAGCAAGGGTGTGTATTGGAACTCACAGTAACATGTAGAGTTTGCAAAACTTAATCTTCTGCAAGCGCTTCCATTGAGTTTTATAGCTATTTCACTGATGTATAAACCTATCTGACATGGCTCACAACCTCAGGTGCTATATCCTAGCTACCAGCCACCAATAAAGTCCTATTCAGAATACATTTAGTGACCATCAGCTCATCTACCTGGTCTTCTAGTTCTGCATATTATTCAGATAGCTGCAATGGACCTGGGCTAGACAATTACTCTGTGCTTAGCTCTAGGTCTGTGAAGTCGCCATGAGAGACTCACTAATCACAACCCACAACCAACCTTCTAATCGCTCTGCGATCGCCTCTCTGTGTAGCATTGTATGGCTGCCACTTTGCATCCCTATTCTAGCCTTTGGCTGTTGGTACCTTTCTGCCTGACGGACGCGAAGATGCAGTAGGCGATCCAGGGTGATTTCTCTCCACTGTCTGCTCTAATTGGGTCTGCAGTGGCGAGGTGCCTGCGTCGACTACATCTGATATATCCGTATCAGGGCAAGGCCCCAGGGTCGAATGCTCAGCAGTGGCGATGCCCTCTGCCCTGGGATTCTCATCCTCTGCTCAGTCCAATAGCTCATCTTCATCTATTTCTATACATTCTCAATCTTCCATCTCAACATCTATTCCTTGATTAGTTGCCGGCCGTTCTCCAGCCCTCTCCGCGCGGGGCTGATCTTCCGCGCCAGAGTTATCCGAACTATCTATATTTATGGCCTCAGACACAACAGATCGTCCTCTTGTGTGACCTTGTGAAGAATGCTCCCCACGCTAGAGGAAACTGTGCCCTGCTGTCTGCTGCGGGCGCCAGCAGTGTCTCTCCTCCAGGCTCTGATCTTGTTGGTCGTGAGTTTCTGACTGATTTTGACAATCATTGACTGGCCCCTCGCCAAAGTCGCTCCCCAAGATATGCTCAGTGACTGATTCTAATAGTAAGCTTGGGTCGTCCTGCGCGATGAATAATAGAGAATGGGGCTTACTAGCTACTGACCACACTGGCGGTGTGCTTCACATGGTTGTTTAGGTAGAGGGCTTGCTGAAAAAAGCATAGTATATACACCATCTCACCTCTAGAGATGAGAGGCTCTGCTGCATCACCATCACTAAATATAGTTAGTCTAAGAAGATGTATAGATAGTCCAGCTACTGGGTTCGCTCCTGCAGAGCTCTGCAGTGCTCTTTTAGTTTAATCACCTAGCTAATAATAAGTGCTGCTTGCGGGGCCTCTTTCTGGATAGTAAGTGTAAAACAACTAGTAATTTATTTAATAAGAGACTTAAATATTTTGCTGTCATA
This sequence comes from Aspergillus fumigatiaffinis, assembly GCA_012656285.1. Lineage (NCBI taxonomy): Eukaryota > Fungi > Ascomycota > Eurotiomycetes > Eurotiales > Aspergillaceae > Aspergillus > Aspergillus fumigatiaffinis. The sequence continues at coordinate 53,896 of JAAAPX010000185.1, forward strand.
GTAGTAGTGGTCTAGCTTCCATGCCTAAAGTAGGGCAGCCTTAGCAATCTGTTGGTCAGGCGATAGCTTCAAGATCACCCTAATTTACAAAGTACAGAAGCCTAACTTCCATGCAAGGGCAGCTATATCATGAACTACACTCTTATCAGCTTTCACTCAGGCCTTTACTCAGGTGGGGTTAGCCTTCTAGCTGCTCTGGATATCCTTAGCCATTTTAGGGTAATGCCACATCATATAAATCCATATTTAGCAGTATCTAGATGTTATATATTCATCACTAGATCCAACCTGTCAGCGGAAAGTAGTGTCAGATGTCTATATTAGATAATCACTGTCAGCATAATAAACTCAAAAGCTATAGGCTAGTGCGCTCTAGATAGTAGGATACTACTTATTTAAAATAACTAACTGTTTCACAGTGCTAGCACAGAGTTCCAGGTAGGAGATGTCATAGAAGAAGATGTGAAGGGATGGAATAATGCCATCATATGCTTCTACCAACTATAGATTTTCCTAAATAGTGGCACATTCAGACTAATTAAAATTAGAAAACACCTCACCTCTAAGGATTTTGCCCTTTACAGTCTTTCTATCACTTCTAGACGCCTGGGGCGCATACAGCTGTAACAAGTCAACTATATAAAGGTCAATACAGGCCATCCAATTGCAGTCATGGTTAACAAGGGTTACCCAGAAATTCTTAACATGCATTAGGTAGTGAATAATCTCCTAGAGGGGATCAGATCAGTAAGTATTAGACAGTGTCTAGGTCAAAGAGGTATAGATAATATTTAGTGTCGGCAAAACCAACCTCATTATACTTTAATACTAAGACACTGTTCAAGGATCCAAGGCTCATCCCATTCCAAAGTCTGGGGATTAGAAGTAACCTATTAAACACTGCACAGAGATACGCATTGTCTAGGGACATAAGCTATTATAAATACTTAGCCTTATTCAGCAATAGTCAGGACCACTAGTAGTTTTGAAAGAGCACATTGCTCTCATACTAATACTAGCAGATCTTTCTATATACTTCCCTATCAGTCAGAGGTTTTTTATTCACATATTCATCCATAAGGGCATTCTATAGGTCCTGACTAATGTCTTCAAGCAAAGGTTAGATAATAGAATTTTTAAGGGAAGGGGGGAGTTTTGCACCATCCAGATATAGGTCAACTGTCCACTACTGGTCTAAGGGGGCTAGGGTTTCTTCACTAGCCTTAAGTCTGTACTGCCCATGGAGGCAGTGCACCTGGTGTCCAGAAAAACAGAGGTACAGGTACTATAGTTAAGATTTTAGTTCTTTAGTCACTAGTCCTGCCGCGCAGTATACTATCCTCAAGTACTCTATAGAGACAATAGCAGTCACATAGTTTCAGATATCTAGTCATTAACATCCATCCTTCACAAATATTTCACATAGTTGCTCTATATTTTTCTAATCAACCTCACAGGCCACCCCTAGATGTATAGTAATGTCATTAAGATTAATTTTAGCAGTACCTTAGAACTTTAGCTACCATTCTATGGTAAGGTGCCATTTAATATCTGTTAAAATAAACTCCATAGCTGAGTGGGCAAATGGAACTTTAATTTTTTTTTACCTTAATAGCCATTAGTATAGAGATACAGGGAGTATTCTATTATTTATATTAAATAATTCATTTTATACTATATAGTAGATATAACTAGGCCCCTAGGTTCTGTGCACAGACTAACGCACTAAAGCACTGAAGCACTATAGTAGTTTAGAACACTTCAGCACACCCCTGTTTAGTTCCTCCTTCAGTATATAAGACAGCCATCCAAAAGATGAACCACTTAGACCACACATGCTGCCTTCACCTCACATCAACACCCAATCTGACCATAACTTTCCGAACCATCATACATCATGGATAATCATGTGACTTAGATCTTTGCTGATTCTCTTCTAGTTAAGCAATCTGCCCCTTTAGCACCCACACTAATACTTATACCTAAGGAGTCTAGAAGACCACTAAATACTAAATTAACTAAAGAGCCTAAAGAAGTTGCAGGGCAAGGAATATCTAAAAGTGTCCTACATAACCGTGCACGAGACCTTCATCACAGCAGTGCCTAAAACAAGGGTCCAGCAGGTCAACCCCTCTATATCTAATAAGGTTCCCCTTAGGGAGTTTTGAAAGACCTTTTCACCTGCAATCTCACCGGCCCCATATCTATCACAGTTAATGACAAGGATCCTTCCAAAGTGATCACTATCCATGCATTCTCTAAGAAGAAGGTAGATATATAGTTGCAGGTATTGCAACAGACTTAATACTGCAACATCATCTCCACAAGAGAAATTTTCAAAGACCATGGGATGATATATTTTATTATTAATGATCTTCCCCTAACTTTAGAACACCTAGTCACCTGTGATGTCTTCCCCTAACACTATAATGTCTCATGCCTAGGGGAGGGTATCATACAAATCCTAGGGTTGGCAGGGGG
>JAAAPX010000186.1:0-56230 GCA_012656285.1 Aspergillus fumigatiaffinis
CAGGTACGCAGGCGATCATATCGAGTGGACCCAACCGTCTCCTGTCTTTCCAAGTAGATCATGTTGATCGCGGAGAACGATTGTGACATCTGAATGGGATCGACTTCGTTTAGTTTTCGGAAAAACCCAGTAGCGGAGGCATGTCCTCTTCCCTCTAATCCTCCGTCAAGCGCCACAATGACTCTGGGTCGTATCGCTAGCGGAAGAGTTGATGGCCATTGATATCGGACGCAATCAACCAAGAACTGAGCCACCTCTTCCAAATCCGAGAAATCCTCTCCAAAAATACAGATCAAATCGGTAAATAGAAAAACAAGCCGGGCGTAAACGAACCGCAGACCATCACGGACAGATCCAGAGCCCCAAGGAATCGGGTGATCAACCAGTCCTGGCGCACTTTGAGGGCGGCAAGCACGGTCCAGTGGGCTCTCTATCTCGCCATCAGCGAATAGCATCGGAGCCTCGGTCTCGGCAGATACAACGTCGGAACGTAGACCAATGGTTGAAGCCGCTTTAGTTCTGCGGATATTGTTCTGAGGGAACAGAGCTTGCAGCGCAGTATCTTTAGTTTTTCGACCAAAGAAGATAGAAAGCATGGGACTCTGCTGAGATTTGTTGGCTAGCTCCAAGACCAATTGTTTAAGTCGGCCATGATCTCGAACAAAGAGTCTATCATTTTCTCCAACTCCGATGTCAAGCCAGCTTGATTCAACCTTAGGACCCATATTGACTGTTGCCGTTATAGCATCAAATCATCAAGGAGAGTCAGGGTGTCTTATCTAGGACTTCCCTTAGGGCACATTCATCGCTCTGCCATTCGGGCTTGTCTCATCTAATTTGATTTGTGACGACTAGCTGGCACATATACCGTATTCGGACACTCGAGGGGAGGAGTTTCATACTTCCTAGACGAAAGAGGAAAAAGAACACCATCTCATTATGGAAGCTTTAAGGGGGAATATGCTTTGCTGGCGGCATCTAACAACGGTAGCTTCAGCCTGAGAGACGCGAAATTACTTCGGACAATTTAATAGGGGTAGCTAGCTTGATTGAAGGACATGCTTCCACTTTCCTTTCCATGGTACAGATAAATGCTAGTACTGTAAGTATACGGCGGGTTTGGCAATTGGACTAGTGGTCATGAGATGAAAGCAAGACAGAGCATTACCAGATAGTGGTTCACTGTAGCTGTGAATGTAGTGGTCGACGCAACCATGTTCGAAAGAGAAATTTAGAGAAGCATCATGGCAAGGCGCACACATAGCGTAGGAACCTATCCTCTACAGGTACATTTAGTAACCAAAAATCCTAACCCGCCTGAAATGAGCTCCGCGATGTTTCCTTCACTCATACAAGACTGGAGGAGCTATGGGAAAAGCTAGCGTTGCGCGTATGGTTTGAGCGACAAGCGATGTACATCAAAGTGGAGCTTGCTGGCTCATGGGAATCCGTGCGGTCTTCGAGGCGGCCGACTACAGTATCATGCTATTGCAACGACTGCGCAGGGGTACGTATCAGAGCACCAAAGAAGCTAGACCGGACTGACCAGAATAGTCTCCAGGGACGCTGAGTTGATAAGAAGGCAATGTCTGGAATATAACTAACAGGGCAGATCATGTCTTCTCACACATTATCATGTTCGACTACAACCAATACCCTTCATACTATAGCATCTCGGACCTAGCTCCCAGCGATGGACCGCCCTATGCTCAGCTAGCCTCACCAGAATTCCGACAGGGATCTATCACTTCAATAGATGATTTTCCTACGACTGTATCTATTGGAAACGAACCAGTCACGATACCTCCCCCTTCCCACCGAAGCTCTCCTCAACTTCCGCCAAAGGAGAGACGAAATCCCAGCAGCGATGGCAGTACTTCATCCGATCAGGCAGCTTGGTAAGCTGGTATTGAGCTCTCATGATTAGATCACATCTGACATCATAGTAGTCTCGGTGATGACAACGATGCACTTCAAAAGACAACAGAGTAAGATTATGCTTCCACCCTGTCGCGATCCAACTGAAGTCTGTCATCTCACCGCTTGAATAGTGCATTGTTTCTCCGAATGGTGGCAGAAATGAAAGACGACCTGGCAAAATCGGAGCGGAAAATTGACGCTCTCACTAAAACCTTAGCTGATCTCAAGAATCAAATCAATATTATCTCAGACAGTCTTTCCAAGGTCTCCAACCAGGCTGCCAGCTATGATCGGCGGCTGGGTGGTCTCTCGAACATTTTGCAGAAGGAAGCCAAACGGTTTAGGAAGGGAACAATGACGGTCGAAGCCGTCTCAGCAAATTTCAAGCACTTGCTTCGCCGTTTGGCCAAACAATCTAACAGCATCTGGCCTCTTCTCTCTCAGGATAATGTCTCTCAGAACAGGCAGACTCCAGATAACGGGGGTGATTGAGGTTGTATGACTGAGTTGCCACTGCTTTTACTCTATTGGAGACAAAATGGAGCTATTGGAGCATTCTTAGCCTGACTACATTTTCGCACGGTCTACTTTATCCATATTTGGTATGTAGTACATTGCACCATAGAGTTAATCATGTCACAAACATAGAGAACGGACAACTAGCATTGTAATTCATCCTAGACGAAATACAGGTGTTTGTATTATCAAGTTTGGGGGTAAGGCTGTATGTATCAGATAGCATCAAACACCCTGTTTATTTCCTGTATTATATCCAATCTCTATGTTCCCGTCTCGGTACCCACTAAGTTCCTAAATAGAAAGCAAATTAAATTGAGACACAAAGTATCCACTTTACCGAAGCTCACTTCTTCCCCACCAACAACTACAGATAGCTGGACGCCAGAGACGGTCAACAACAGCGAGTTGAGGCGCATTGAACAATTCCACAGACGCTGGTATAAAGGGGTTGCCTTTTGGACGGTTGATTCGCAGCAACGATCCCCCCTTTTAAGTAACAAGAGCTTGTTGAGTTTTTTTATGTCAAGCAAATAAGACTATAAGCAAGTCTCCTCTTCAACCCCTGCAGAAAATGGAAGCAGACGCGTCGGCCACGAGCACTTGGGATGCCGTTCTTCCAGCGGTGAGTATCAGCATATGCCTTGTATGACCAGCCACTGACATCGATCAGGACCAAGCCCTCGACAGACACAATATTACAAAACTTATCAACGACGTCCATGAACGGGAACATGCATCGAGATTCTACCAAAGACATTTGGAAATACTCATTGATGAAGGAGGCGTACGGCTTCAGCAGGAACGTCATCGCAGCAATCAACTGGAGGAAAGAGTGGCGGACTTACAATGGACAACGACTCAGTTAGAGTCCACCATCGCCCAGTTGTCAGACGATGGTGAACTACTTCGACAGTCGCTAGCCTTGGAGAGGATGAAGGTGCAAGAGCTACAGTCTCGACTCATTACTATCCTTGACACCAATGATACATTGACCCGCCTAGTAAGCGAGGAAGCGTCCGGGATGCCTCATGAAAGACGAGTGGATGTATACCAATTGACGCTGGAGAATCTTAGACTTCAGGAGCTCGTCAGAGAACTGCAGATCACTCATAATAAGGATCAGGCTGCGCTGAAAAGCCCAGCGGAATCCTTGCGAGGTCCGGACTCTTCCCCTTGTGGTTGCTCTTCTAGCAACAGCGATGGGTCCTCAACGGTGGTTGGCTCAACTGGCATTTGGGAAGTGAAGTCTCAGGGAACCTCTACGCAAGCTGGCAGCGAGCCGGCGTCTCAAACCTCAAACCACGCCGGGATGGCAGCCAGATCTTGGTATAAAGAATAAGAGAGTACAAGGTGGATTTACTTTCCTGCCTGTATCCGATTCCGTACAGTACGTAAAAGGTACCAGATTTGTCAATATATTACTTTCTCTTGACCTCCGTAATCTTTCATAGGTTTTCCTGTACCAGAATAATGACGTTGGGAGTGGTTGTATAATAGGCAGGATTACGCAATATTTATATGTAGCGCTTCTTCAACGTTACCATCTCATGAGTTTATCCTTTGTGACAGCTGATCATCCATTTCGATGCCGCATGAAAGAACGCAAAGTCCCTCTACACGCTCAATTAAGAAGTCAAACCCACCTGAACATTTTGAAGTATCTTTATGAAGACGTGCCGAAGCAATGAATCAGGATCGATCGCTTTACTCGATCGCAGAAGAGATTACACCTCAAGACCACGAGATACTACAACACGGTGGTACATCTTCTAATATTGAACGACTTCCCTCACGCCTCCAACGAACCAAATCATTCTCGCGGAGCATGAAGAAGCAGATTGAAGACTTGGCCTACGAAGTCAGCTACTTGAAAGCGGAGTTAGCATGGCATGCGGAGTCAAAGCGAGCCCTCCTACAGCTACAAGAACAGATGTACCAAATATTCCACAGGATGGAAGACGCATTAGTTCAAGTGAACGTCCACCTTCAAGAGGCTGAACAGCGTTACTTGAGTCTCTGGGGTATTGACGCTCACCACGACAGAAGCGGAGAAATGATTTGAAACCTGCATATCCCCGCCGTCGTTGGCATATTGACAATTACGACCTATGTTTCTGCGCAAGTCAAGTCTGATACACACGTGGGCTTGAATTTTCCTACTCGAGATGTATTTATCTGCAGTATTCAGACTGTATATTCTTGATAGATCTTCCTATTATGAGAGTGGCCGATATGACTATTTGAGTCACTCAATTGGTCGTAGCCTGTCTTAGACAATGAGATACTTTCGCTATGATTACACAACATATTTTACTCTCAGTTTATTCACTTCGCTGTGCCAAGAGTTCTAGATCTGGCCATACTGATGTAATGGTCACGTGCTGTAAGAAGCTTTCTCAGGCAACAGATTCTGGAGAATGGAAGTTTTGGGGTTGGAATAGCAACTACGGTATAGCTTTGGAAGGAATTTGCGTCTTTACACTATCCAAAAGCTATCATTCTTCCTACATGACCTTTCTATTCATCCAATTTACAACAAGTCTATCCTAATGCTAATTGAGCTAAAGCGAAATTTACGCTATACATGCATGATTTACGCTATCTGAATGGCGTGGAAGCTTATTAGCTGAGATTATTGTACTCGGTTAATTTTCCTCTGCAAGGGAGATGAGTCTTGGTAAGAAAAGGATTAAAACAAGGTAAACCGTACACAGGTATTGATCACATCTAAACGCGATCAACTGATGACAAGCATACGTCTAGCCCGAGGACCCTTTGCCATCAGCCGAGGTAATGCTCGTGTGCCTCGAGTATTAGTCCTAGCAGACACTAAGCCAAGAATGGAAAGAGCACCATATCCTAAGATTTCCCATGTGCCCTACGTATCATGGAACTTACAGTATACCAAAGCAACCGATTCAGACACCCTATCACTAGTGTCATAGACATACAATTCTTAGCCTTAAATTGAGTTTGCCGGGTCGATCCCGCAAACATGGTAACCTTAACAGTGAAGAAACGTAACGGCCCACATGGAACTGCGAGCTGTAGGTTAGCATAACTGGATTGTGCCTTTCCTGAAAAGGAAAAAGAACATCGGCCTAAGCTCGGCAAAATAAGCAATGAGATCGGATTAATAATTAGTAAGAAACAGGAATAACCGATTAACCCGCTAAATTACCACCAATGTGGTCGCATTCATTTTTCTCCCTGGGCTTAAGCTGGGACCGGACACTGCCGAGATCAATTGAATATGACTCGCATAAGGTTTGATCTACAAGAATACCTTAAATGAACAATCAACGTAATATTACACTCAGTCGTTAGAGCAGGGCATTATACCTGCAGATAGAATACCTCTTGCCTGTCACTGTTCAGACGTTTAGATGATGAGAACATACCTGGAAGTGGAAAACACACACACACGCACGCACGCACGCACGCACGCAAACACACACATAGACACAGAGAGTGACAGAGGGAGAGAGAATATGTGTATTCACTATGATACAGATATCCTGATAAAAGGCAGTAAAATCTCCGCGCAACAATAAAATCCTACAAAAGCTACGCAATAATGACGCCTATTCCAAGTTTAATAAATTACGTTTTGGCTGCAACGGCAATCACAGCAGAGAGAGTATGTCCTGTTTTAGAAGTGACAACATATGCTGACTGGGAAGTTCCAAATCTACTGCAGCTCTAGGAACATCGGCATGAATGCAGACCACCTCCAGTCAACGATGCACTTCCTACAAGTTCATGGGTTCTCATCCACGTATTCTAGTGGTTGCCACAACGTCGCGACTCTGCAGAAAACGGCCATATATCTGTGCAATCCAGTAAGATTATAGGATATAACGAGTGAACTTATGCTAACAGGTGGAAGTCGCCAATCCCGAAAATTGTCCATACAGATGACATAACAGTATTACTGGGTGCTGCGATGCTCGAATGCTGGCCAGGTAATACTGGCATGGCTATTACCACGGAGGAGTTCTCCATTCATGTTAATAACCCCTGTCATACATACCTCGGCCGCCAGTGAAAGTCCACACTGCCTCTAGTCGCCACTAGGATGGAGCTGCTTGTCTATAGCCATCTTGGTATGGCTGTATCCCGTACGCAGTATGTTGATTGATTTTTGCGGGCTGATACCATGCGGTACAAGACAAGCGAAGTTTTAAAGGGCAACTGTGCATTCCCTTGTTGTGGCATAGTCTCGTTACACTAGTCGACCAGACAGCGTTCCTGACAGAGAGCTGTATTGCAGCCAAGACACTTGGGACCAGTATGGTCTCGTCCCTGCGACATACTTAAATAAGTTTAGACCTGAATTTTTGTGGGTTTGCCAGTTTCAGGAACCAACGATCCTCCGAACCTTATCTTGTAATAATTACGCTGCTACAGAACGTTGCATAATCATTGATACTGTGCTTTGCCCCAAGTGTATTTCTTGACGCGCAGAATAACATAACAATACGGTGTCTTTAGACGAGATATTGACCTTGATTAATAGACTGCATCACGAATATCCGCGTCCTACAACCGAAGAGAGCTTAGTAACTCTAAAACTCTTAGACAAGTGAGGGAGGCCCCATTCTAGGTCATGTCTTTGGCTCCATAGTCTTCTCGTTCCGTTAACGTTGAAGTGCTGATCCTATACTCAGGAATTCAGGAGAGAACGAGAAAGCATACATGCTGGTGTGCACTAGGAATATGTTGAACGACTAGCAGCCACAAAAGATGTTCACTTTGTTACTACTCTTGGGACTTGCCAAAGTCCTTAGAGCTATATAATGGCTAGTTCATCTCCTGGGCGGCTAATTCCTGTCGCACGCACCAAGGAATCTTATGCCCGCCATTGAGAAAGGCTATCTTCAAAGCACATCTGCTCCCAGAACAATGCAAGTCTTTCCATCAATAGCACTATGGAGCCAGTTACGAGCTACTCGGAATCACTGCTCAAAGGCAGCTTACCACATGAGCTCTCCCCGCTCCCCTCATGCGAACGCGGACAAGAATAATGCCACTGAGGTATGCTTTGGTTATCCTATATTGTGGGTGGATGTCACTGATGGTGCCTGTCCTCGTCTAAGTGTCTCCAAAGTGATAAATTGAGAAAAGCCCTGATGCGTGGCTATAGCCCAATCGTTCGGGCGGTCGACCTTGGAAAAGAGGCTGAATATGTCACAACCCTTGAACCCCGACAGCGGATTTGCTACTACCCGGGAAAGCTTCATGGAGGAATGCAAGCATTCTTCTTGGACAACCTTTTCGCCGACTGCTGCCAGGGAGCACTTACCGCAAACCTGACAATATCGTACTTGCAGCCTATTAATCCTCAAGCCACTCTGTCATTTCGGGCATGGCCAGTCAAGGTAGAAGGGCGCAAGACCTTTATGGAAGGATGTATCAAGTTCCTAGATGGAAACGCGGGAGTCATGGTTGAGGCTGTTCGGGCAAAGGCTCTTTTTATCAGACCGAAAGATGCGAATGCCTTGAAGACGTTTTGATACTCATTTAAGCATCACATCGTGCTGTTCATCATGTTAGGCCCCACAGCCTTGATATGTCTTGATCAAAGCCCGGCTCCCTCTTGTACTGCAACTATATCTACCAATGTACTAAGCATGACTCCATTCTCGAACTTGAACTCTTTACTCCGGGCCGGAAGCTAAGAGACAATTAATCATCGTTCAAGCCTTACTGAGATTTATCTTCTATTATTAGGTCCCTCATTAAATCAGACAGTAGACAATTCTCAAGTAAAAAAAATAGCTAGGTCTGTACCATGACATACTAAACCCGCTTCAAAAAAGGGATTAAGCTCAGTTGCCCTAATTCGCATGCTTGAAACAGCGCATCGCTCGCTTCATGGTTGCTACGGGGCTCTTGGACCAGTTCCGGGGCTTACCCGGACACATCCTGGGTTAACAATATGGGCGATGACACCTTACATGTCCATCCCTGCGGCTCGCTCGCACGGCATGTTAAACTGTAAAATCATCTACGTGAGAAGATAGGGGCTACGAGCGATACAAGGAGTATCCATATGGGGTATCGGGGACGATTTCAATCATTCTTGTGGTGGCCCAGCGTTTGGCAGAGTAGTGGTTTACCAAGTCGTCAGCAGTGGCCTGATGGACAATAAGGCCGATGAATGCTTGCATGAGGAAATTATAGTGAGGACCAAGGTACTTAATCCCCCCTAACGTACGGCTCGTGAAAGCAACAAAATAAGGTAAATCTTGCGAGCGTACCACAACTTCCGAGCACTGTACAGACATAAATCTTCAATCAATTAAAAAAAGAATATTAATATGAGAGAAGTCAAACTAAACGAAAAGTGAAAAGAGGACAAGATTTACAACTTAGGTTGATGATGGCTGAAAAGAGACATGCAGCATATTATTCGATCCGCTCCTCGTCATCCGTCAAGCATTTATCCCAATTGACAGTGTGGATCCAATATCCTTGATTATCTGAAAATGATACTCATAGAGCAGATGGAAGAGAACTGTCCAAAATGTTGACACCACTATGACATTGACCTCAGCACAGTATTCCACCAACATTTCCGGGCACTAATAGAATCAAAGGCCTTGCACTCGCCTTAGTAAACAGGTTCTTCCCATGAAGCCGCGCGCCGGCTAGTTCCATATCCAAATAGAACCCCAGGGTAGCACATAGCTAATCAAGGTATCAAGGTAGTAATGACACGTCCGGTTGGGTCGACCACAATAGTTGCAGTGATTGTGCTCTGAGGAGTAGTAGTAGGAGGAGTAGGAGTAGTAGTAGGAGGAGTAGGGGGAGTAGTAGTAGTAGTAGTAGTAGTAGTAGTAGTAGTAGTAGTAGTAGTAGTAGTCACGTGAGTGGAAGCTGATGCAGATGATGAAATATACATCGCGGAACTGGCAGATATTCTGGTTGGCGCGATACTGCTTGCAAGATGAATACTAGTTGCAGAAACTGCTGAAAAAGGTCGTGGTTTCGGTTGACTGGACGTTCGCTGCGATTTTGTGCTTGATAATGGTCTAAGTTCAGTGGCTGAGCTCGGTCTCGAGATCCTAGATGATGATAAGGATGATGAGGATCCCAAGTCATAGGTGGTTGTTGAGCTGGGCGCGAAGCAGGCAGATGGGACGATGGTTGGCAGCGGCGAAGGTAAGGTCCAAGTTTTAAACATTTTTGGCCCACTCAATGCAGAATTAAGGCCATAATTTATCCACAACCGATGGCAAGTAAATGGAGGGGTGTTGTGGCACCCTTCACTCTCATTGACTGGGAAGTAGCTTTGAATGAAAGACGTGCATGATAAACTCTTCATAGAAAATTGGCCTTCATATGGATACCATAAGTCAAGGTCTTGCGTGATTGAGATATCGAGCTGTTCTTGGTTTTGTAGGGGCCGTAGCAGCTCAAAACTTCGTGATAAACAAGCATTGGATATGTTTTTAGATAGCGTGGTGCCATTAAAAATGGTTAAAGCTGCAATGCCCTGGCAGTTTGGTTCGGTCCAAGTGATGATCCCATTAATTTCAGCTGGGACCGGTGTATAATTCATACCATATGAGGTAGTATGGGTAACCAGGGCACAGAATAGAAGGATAATCTGTGAAAGACTATTCATCTTGAGAGGCTTATTCTGGAGAGATCTGAAAAGTTGAATGATGGTTTCAAGAGCGCTGCTTACCCTCTCTTTTATACTCCCGCATACCTAGATAATGAAAACAGAGAACGCACTAGCAGGGCGGTTTGTCTCAACATCTGCTTCGCTTCTGGTGCAGTAGCCATATGTGTATACTTGCAGCTTCTAATTAAGGATCAGTGAACTCAAATTGGGCCGTTGGTGGATCAGTTTGTTGGGTACACGGACAATACCTTAGGCCTTTTTTACCTGTGAGAAAATACAGGTCAAGCTTCTGTTTGTTACAACAGGAATGCATCGCCTTAATTGACACTAGGAAGTCCCTGCGGATAATACAGAGCTCTAGATTATTGCTTGCTGACTTGCTGTACTTTTTGCAGTGACTGCCGGAATTACAGGGGAGGACGGTAGGGATCTTCCTACCAGCGCTTAGGTTTTTAGGAGTAAGTAAGAGGGTTTCGACCAATGTATCTTCCTGGACTGGGATTAACGCACTAGTTTGAGAGCCAGATACACAATACAGAGCTAGGGGGTCGGAAATGGTTGACCTGGTGGGTAGTAATGACCCAGACATAATCAGAAACAGAAACAAATCAATTAAATTACCCAAGATTTACTCGCAAAGACGATACATGGGGAGCACCGCGCCAGATTTCCATGTCTACATGATCCCTTTGGTCAGCTCTGGAGGAAGTTGCTGTCGCTCCAGTGTCCACATCAGAATCACAACAAAGTGTATGGTCAATAGTCGCGTCCTAGAACTCTTTTTTGATCTGGTAATTATTCAAACAAGGCGTTACAGTAACCTACGCTCACAGACAGGTTTCTTATTGTGGATTTGATCGAACATAAAAAGACAAGGATGCCTCAGACTCATAGCATTTATACCATTGTGATAGTCCAGTATGTATGCCTCACCAAAATCTCTATTTATTTCGGCAAACTGACTCTTTCGGATCGTCTACAGTGCTGTAATTCACAATGCTACGATCTTCTTCTAAGCTGCTTCCCTTTGCATTGTCAGCGGCAGCCTTGGTATGTTTAGTGGTCGTGTCTGAGGGATGTAGGTCAACTTCATCACCCCAGGATCTGTTTTTCCTGAAGGTAAACAATTACTTTACTCCATTACATACATGATCACTCACTGATATCGTCTTCCAGGTAGACTGGAGAAGCCTGAAACAACGGAGGATTGTTCGGTCCTTCAGCCTGTCTGACCAAGCATCAAATTTGGCAGACTCAGCCCAGGATGGCTTAAACCAAGCCAGTGACAGTCTATCTCACCTGCGGAATAAACTTCAGTCGACCCTACCCGACTATTATGCATTTGGCCTCTGGGGATATTGTGCTGGAGACGAAAATGCACCAACGTATACGACCTGCTCCACACCCACCATGTCATTTTCGTTTGATATGGTGGCAATATTAGAGTCAAATATACCAGGTTCGGTTACTCTACTGCCAGAGGCGAGCAAAATTATTCTCTCCGGTCTTTCAAACCTTTCTAAATGGGCTATCGCGGCGTATATCATTGGGATGGCTGCCACCGCCCTGACAGTTATTGCGGAGCTCTTGTCAATACTACTCAAACGAGGCCCAGTTCCAGCACTCATCTGCTCCCTTGTAAGACAATTAGTACGCGATGAAAGAGCCAAAGACTAACTTGCGCTCAGATTGCTTCAGCATTCATTGTTGGTGCATCAATTACCGTGACGATTCTATATAGCTCAATATCTGCTGGGATCCGAACGTTTCTAGGTGACTTTTCGGTCCATTCTGATCTTGGCCCACATATGCTGGCGGCAACGTGGCTAGCTAGCGCTTTTTCGTTGGGAGCTTCAGTTTTTTCTCTATTGGGCACCTGCTGCCTGTGTGCTTGAGGGAAGCCACCGTTGCTTGAGACTACCTCTTGTCTCTGCTCGTTCTACGGATTATGGCGGGCTCAAGGTAGTCCCGAATGGCTATAGAAGGTGATTACATGGACTCGTCGTTTTAAGGCAATTTCTCATTTTGGATTGAGACTCTTCTGAAAGTTCTACACCACCCCCTCCCTTCAGCCATGCTTATTTACTGTTATCGGGCCTGTAATTTACAGCCTCCTAGTCAGCGATCTTACAGTCCTTTACTTTTGTTAATCTGGGCTACGTCAATGCACTGTTCTAGAGTCGTTAAGGGAAGGAACCTGGAATGAAGAGTGACTAGGAGGGCGGCTTGTAAAGTGTAGGCGTTGAAACAGAGAATAAGAACAGTAACAGTGCTATGAGAACGGTACATCGCGGCATAGCTTCCACAATATTGAGGCCTGAGATATACATTCTATGTATCCGTCATCGTTTCCCGTGTAACATTGACGAAGCCTTCGGTAGTCTGGCTTGATATTGAAAGGCAAATTCTAGTATCAGCCAACGTCTCTGGACAAAGGTCACCCTGGACTCACTCTCTGGACTTCGCAGGACATCCCACGAAGTGACAAACATGGGGATGTTGTCAGGGCGCCGATCATAGCACTGGATCGTAATTTCGACCTCGGTCCCTTCCTTTCGCGTGGGCGGGAAGAGCCTGAGACGCAACTTCTGACAGATACTCTTAATTCGATTTCCCGGACTGGCAACAGGCTTTCCCGGGTGGCGAGGCATTTCCAGTCTTTAACATAGTTTCATGTTAAGTCTCAAGACTACAATAGACGTTTTAAAGTCCCAGAGGAAATAACAAACTCCTATCCATCTTCGACTATAGGGTCAGCACTTTCTGAAGTTGAACATGGCCGTGAGTACGGCAATATAGTGCCAAGTATCGTCATAAGGACGAAACGGTAATTTTGCTGGTCTGAATATCTTGCTCCTCTTCTCGTTTTCTTCATTATGACTGCAATTAGGGCTATCCCTACGATCAGCTGAGATGCTCTTGCCATCTGTATTTTATCTTAACCTCATTCAACTCCCGAATATATTACTTGATAATTAATCGTAAGATACACTAGCGGAAGAGCCTACACTCCAATTAGAACCTAGGCCTTGGTATCCTTAGAGGGATAGTATGAATGGAGAAATGATTGCTATTAATACTGGGGTACAGTTTTTTAAAGCGTATCTATATGTTCTGTACTTTACGGCACACCAATTGGTAAATTAAACCCCGTTACTGTTATAGGTATTATTCGGCCCCTGTAATCAACGCGCTCCCATTCACCCACACCCCCATACAGAATGGACCAATACTCATTTACTTCTCTCGATTCGATCGCGGAGGAGACCACCCCTCAGAACCGTAGGATTTTGTGCGGTGGTGGCACTTCTTCCAATCGGGAGCGCCTTCCATCCCGCCTCCAGCGCTCGAAGACAACCTGAGGAGCATGAAGAAGCAGATCGAAGACCACGCGTACGAAGTGAGCTACCTCAAAGCAGAGCCTTTATGGCACTCTGAATTCAAACAGGCTCTGCTCCAGCTGCAGGAGTAGATGTACCAGCTGTTTCATAGAATGGAGGACGCTCTTA
Source organism: Aspergillus fumigatiaffinis (assembly GCA_012656285.1). Lineage (NCBI taxonomy): Eukaryota > Fungi > Ascomycota > Eurotiomycetes > Eurotiales > Aspergillaceae > Aspergillus > Aspergillus fumigatiaffinis. The sequence goes on from JAAAPX010000186.1 coordinate 13,585, forward strand.
TTCGGGTGACTGCTCGCCTCTAAGAAGCAGAATAGCGTTATCTGGGTCTGTGCGGTATGACTCCAAATGCGAATACTGAAGGTGTGATCTGAATGATATCACGGAAAGCGGGATTTGGGAAAGTTGACCGGACTGGTGATTGACACGACATTGCCGTATGAAACATGGTCATGCTTTTGTACTATGAATGCTAGCCAATGGCCATTAAATAAATTCACTTCATCGCGGAATCGATTATACGCTTCCGATCTAATTGATTATCTCTAGGCTGGGTAACGACCGATAGGTCCTGTATTTTACAAATCAATTGTCTCAAGATGCCATATATAAGTGGATTTACCCCGAAGAAACTCTTCATTGAACCCTCCATCACTTGCAAACCAGGGATCTCCTACGACACTTAACAATGGCCCAGGATAACGTTTCATGGCAACGCGGAGTCTGTGACTGCTCGTCTTCCTGCGATGTGTGTAGGTACACCCCTGCTCTGATTGAACATAGCAAACGCCAACTAGTATATCCCACAGGTCTTTGCGCAACATTTACTCCTTGCTGTCTGTTCAACAGAATAGGTGCTCAATTCAAGGGCCACGACTCTCAAAGCTGCGGTTGGGATGTAAGTATCCAGAGACGATGTGTTGTACAACCTGCTGAACAGTGATGCAGTGCTGCATGTATTTCTCTGTTGGTTGTGTGCTCGGTCTTCCATGCATCCCTCTGGGTTTTCGACGATACGCAATCCGCAATGAATACAAAATTAAGGGCAACGGCCTAACCGACTGCCTGGCAGCATGGTGTTGCTCTTGCTGCGTTTTACGTCAGCTGGACTGGGAGACAAAGCACCGCCCATCTGCTCAGCAGGAAGGATATCAACAACCGTCAGGCATGACCTACAATAAAAAAACCTAAGGGGGAAGTTGTTACGTATATGGCGCCTGTATTTATGAAGACTTGCTAAATTTATTCTCCTCTCAAATACAATACCAGGTTAAATGCTATGGAAATGGACAGCGAGACGGGAAGCTGGATGAACCTAGCTATAGGCGGATAGAAAACCCATGGCGGGCTCTCCGAAGATCTTCTCATAGATTTCGGCGAGAATTTGTGCATCTGCTCGAAGACTAGGGGAAATATATCGGCTCTGCAACAGGAATTTAATTGTTCGCTTGAGAAGTTTCTCGAGCACATCTCGGTCCACCAGCTCTGAGAGACACGACATGTAGGTCGCGGACAGCACCAGCATATTACCGAATTGCGCATGAGCAGTTCCAAATATATTTGTCACGATCGGACGACCTTTAATTCCATCGAAAGCCTCTGTACTCATAATTGCAGAGTCGATGCATACTTTGCAGGCTCGTCGTAGCTTAGGCGGTAGATCTCGGTATGCAATGGTGCCCATCGAGCCTCCTTGTGAAGGGGGTGCACTATGGACTGCTATGCCCGAATCACTCGACAGACGCGCCGTGTTTGAAGCTCGTTGACTGTGTGGCAATGAAGGCGACACCTGCTGAGACTCCGAGCCAGAGAGAACGGACCCAGCGGGTGACTCGGCCAATGCGGAGGTTGGATTGGGATTAGGGAGTCCAGCAAAATGTAGAGCATAATATAGAAGAGGACGATGGATGATGTACCGTGCACCATAATATTTAGCCCGCATGCGAGCAACATTTATGTCGTTCGACGGGGGATCAGTGTCTTTCCACTTCATGACCTCCGGCAGACTATTTCGCCACAGTTCAAGATTCATGCTAAGAATTTCCTGCACGTTTGAGGTACGCTGATAGTTGCTTGAGCTGCTCGTGGTTGTAGTATTGCTAGAAGGATTAGCTGTGATTGCAGCGATTGCAGCGTTGACAGCGCTCGCAGAACCAGCGGCGTTGTTGGAGCCTTGTTGTCCTACAGAGGCATAATTAGCGGTTTCTCTGGAGACATGTGTTTTGGTCCTTAGCCTTACTCTCAACTTTGTACAGATCAGTGTGGACGCGGTTCAGAAATTTCCGGAGGTGGATTTGGGAAGAATAGAAAAACATCATCATGGTACTCGGCGCGCAGATTTCATTTGGCAAAGCAAGTGTGAAGCGTCCCTTTGGTAGACCTATACGAGACTCTGCTCGAGATATGCCACTGGCGGGGAGATCAAGTTCTGCAAGAATATCACTACATTCGGGGTTAATCAGGCCGGCAGGCTAGATCTGACAGTGACACCATCACAGGCATACCTCTCAAGCTGAAGACATGTCCAATACGCAAAGTCATAGAGCTCTTTCATAGGGCCGTCCTGCATCTGGTCATAGCGTTTCCTGGTACTGCAGTCAGCAAGTCACCTTAAGGGTTCAGTTCGGCTTTGGACAAAAGCTTACGATCGGATAAGTACTTGGCAAGCGCGAGCAGCTTGGTATATCCATCCATGACTCTGGAAAGGATGCGCTAGTTGGCCGGCGTAAAGACCTGCGAGCAAAGCCGCTTGAACATGAAGCAAGCCATTAGCCCCTTGAAGGCCTCCCAGGATCTGCGTGGCATATTCATAATAAGATAAACCCGGAATGGCATCGATATTTCTGAGATATCGATTGGCAGGCATATCTCGGCCTGAAGACGCTGACCGCCCTCTGACACCTCTCCGATCGCCAACAGGTGAGGGAGACGGGACAGCTTGGCGTGCGTAGAAGCTCCCCTGCGCTGGAAGAATCATGTCAGATCCAGCGGGAGACAGGACGCTACGCGTGGGCGGGCCAGGGATCCACTCTTTGCGAAAATCCGGGGGGTTATCAGTGACAGGACCAGGGACTGGTGCTCCCACTTCACAGATGCTTCCCAGGGCAAGCACGAGAAGGAGAACAGCATTGTCGATTGACATTTCGATGCGGCGGCTTGTCGATTCTGTCCCAACGCCAGAGGTAGTTGGAAAATCGCATGCTGCACCTTGCAAAGCCTCACATGATCTTTTTCGTTTTGCACCTCGTTGCAGATCGCCAGTCCCTGTAGGCATCGACCCGGAAGTTTTCGGTAAGCAATGGAACCTAATGAACGTCTCCATCTTCTTGTCCAGGTCACCCTGGTCAAGAAAGGGATGTAGTTTGTGGATGTGCTCCAGGTAACTGCGATGATAGCGTCGGATGGTGTCTGGATTGGCCCACAGAGTGCCAAGCTCGTCAACCCCCTTGTCTTGAAGCTTCTGCGGGAAACCGCTGGGTTGAGAGCTCTGCGTCCAAGGACTACTTGGTGATGCTCGGTGAGTGTAAGTATCATCACATTCGCTGCTGGAATTTGAGCTAGTCAACGAAATTGGCGACGTGTAATCCTTACTTGTGTCGTCACCCTCACCACGGCCGTAGGCGCGAATCAAGCCATGTTGCTCTTCAAGCTTCATCACATAATCTTCATCGTACTCGCTAGGATAGAGTAGAGTCTTGATTGATGGCCAGGAGAGCAACTTGTGGGCAGCTGTTGAATGTTCCACGGGCATGGACAACCCACCATCAACCCTTTCCACATAACTCAGCCCTGGGGATTCATTCAAATCCAACTGCGGCACTCCCTCTCCATTCATTGATTCTGACTCCATCAAAAGATTAGCAGCACTTGGTTTCAGCAATCTAAGATGTGTCTGCTTGGGTGATATTGATCGGGTGGAATTTCTGACAGCCAAAATTTTCGGCTCTTTCAGCCCGACCTCGTTGGAAATCTTACTTAGCGTCATCCCATGTTCCATCTGTACTATTTGAAAATGCGTCAGACGCTCGTCGAGCTTATCTTCCAGATATTGTATCTTGTCCAAGATATGCTGGGTGGCCTTTTCCTGTCTAGCTTGTGGGTCAGTATCCGACGATCAGCCAAGCGAAGGACAGAGGTCGGGCAGGCCACGCACTTGTTGTGGGGAACTTCTTTGTAGACACATTTCAAATTGTTTTCCTTGCAGTTGCTGCAGGCGGGCCGCCCTTCGTCGCACTTTGCCTTTCTTGCTCTACACTTGTCGCAGGCCTTTTTATGTTATGGAAGAAACATAAGTTAGACTATTTCCTTTTTATCCGGCGCAGTCTTGTTTGCTGCACCATGGGGAAAAAAGACAGTCATTACCTGTTGAGCACGGGCAGCCTTGGGCTGGCGCGTACCGAAGGCTTGATTCTGGTAATAGTTCGGCTCACAGGAAGCAGGAGTATGTGAAATTTGCGGAACCGGCATCGGAAGCTCAGCCGGAGGCATCGTATATGGAGCTTGAGGAGGAGGACGGGTAGCTTCGCAATTACTGCTCTGGTTTTGAAGGGAATATGTCATCCGCGGGAAAACGTCGGGGGGCGCCGAATGAGGAGGAGGAGCTGGATGCGTTGGTGTCGAACGGGGGAGGGAATCATGCGAAGCTCCATTCACGGGACGTAAAGTCGGCGGATACGATCCTGTCGGGGCGAGACTGGGAGCAGTGAATCTATTTGGCCGACCATACGGCCCTTCGGGAGGTAGCTGAGGCAACGCTCGGTTCGGTATGACAGGATGCCTGTGGGGCAGGGAATGTTGAATGGGATTCGATGCCTGTCGCTGCTCCGCGTGATGATGCTCGAAGGACGGCGGGTAAGGGCGCCATGGCTGATCGTATGCAGTCTCACGGTGAATGCGATGATGCGTTTGAGAAGGGGGAGGAGGGCCGGAACAAGGAGGGAGCGAATGTCGCTTATCGTCTGTTCCACTCATGTCGACAATGGTAACTCCGCAGCTCTGGCCAGTGATCCCAGTGTAATGATAAACCCGCTGCATGCGAACGAGTCTGTTTCAATTCCAGCAGTCATACGGTCATGAGTGCATGCCGCATATATGGAGGAACCTGTAGTGTAAAGTGAACGGGCAGACTAGAGGGATAGCAAGTGTCAGAAATGAGCTCAATAGCTATATGAAGAGGTAGTTCAGTCGATCAGTTCTTGTAGCTCTCGATGATTCTGGGGCTCTTGTTTGGCTACTCCCTCCAAGTACTGCCAGAGATAGGTAGAAATCCTGTCAAAGCCATTAAGAACAGCGCAAATTCAAGAACTTCCAGGGGAGTTATACTGACCATGCGGTCCGAAATGCATGAGGTAGCCGACGGGAGGATGCAAGATGTCTACATTAACGAGAGCGAATTATGAACAATTATCTATAAGTGCATGACCAGTACTCCTGCATGACATCGGGGTTAAAATATGTCCATTTTTGTCAATGCCCGCAGGGGACGTTGTCTTTAGCACTTTCTGTTCTCCCGAAACCACCCGTACAGGATCAGTGTATTGAAACTTGATGCTAATTTGACCCGGCTCTAAATCTCCACCGAGGGCCGCTAAGTCAAAAAGGTACTTACTGTTTGACCAACTCCCGACAACACCAGGCGTACTGAAGCTGGCTCTACTGGCCCACCTTTGTCCAGATCGAACCTTTTCTTTTCCTCGCCCTTCCTCCGCTTATATATACCAATCCCGAAGGTGTTACTTGGACAAACGAAGATTTCTTTTTGCCATGCACGAAGCGTTTTATATCAGAAGGCGGCTCCCATCACTTTTGAGCTTTATCTAGATTACCCTATTCTCCCCAGTCGCAGAAGTTACCCTCCTGAAGTGCAGATATTATACATAGCTAGAAGTGCTGTACAAAGAGCGTCTCGCCGGTGTCTTTATCTCGGACCAGATATGCAGAGTCATCGGCCACGAAACCCAGCATCTTCGCGGAGGAGGGATCAAACAAGTCGCTGTTTAATTGCCTATATTATGACCCAACCTACGATTCATTTCCTGTGATAATTTGTCCCCGGTTAGTCGGACGTCAGGTTACAAAAGTGGTAGGCTAAGAAAGTACCTAGATTTCCAGGACACACCTCCACCCGGTTTGCCTTCTGCAGAGCTTCAAGGCAGCGGCCAAGAACTATCAACTGTAAGCCAGTGATAGGGAAAGCGTGTATAGCCTTTGTATTTACTTACTATCCAAGATCTCCTCTTCCCATATGCCCATCTCGTAGTCTACCAGACCCCGTTCTTCTAGATGGTCCCCAATGGCGATAAGATAGCGGCCAGCGGATTCAACCAGCTGAATCAACCTGTCAGGTGGCGAATTTAAGTTGCAGTGAAAATCCAGAATTCGCTGGCCGAAAGCAAGCCAGCAGGTATTGAATTGGTGCCAGAAAGTGTGATCTTCGACGCAATACCTCTTCTGGTTCTGACCCTCAATTCCTGGATCGGGGAGAAACTCTTCCTGCATCCTTAAGAGAACAGAACTATCGATATCCTGCATAGCTAGAAGAGCATTATCGAGACCGTTGCTTCTAATAGATGCGAGGGCTCGTTGGATTGCATCCTGAAAAACCTCGGGCGCTTTCAGCTCTTCTTTCCCGGGAGGGCTGTCGGTCGTGCTGATATCGGGTATTGCGTATCCCGTGCAGTCCTCATTCCAATCGTACCATACAGTGAATTGAAGCCGGGGATCAGTTTGAGCCCCGAACTGCACGTCTGGTACAGTGAAAAAAGCCCCGCCGTGCCGTTCATACCCCAACATCGCGGCTGCCATGATTTCATGTTAGGTTTGGGAAGCAGGAAGCATTTATTGATAGTAATGGATCAAGGATTCTTGCTTCCAAAGGGCAACGCAACTGTCACCCTTGCGATTATTCCCCTCCCCTCCTATTCAGTCACCAGAGGATTGATCGGTTGCACTGGACAAACTAGCGAATGTATCTGTAAGTTCTTTTTCGTTCTTTTTTGACGCTAATCCCAGGGTGCCTCATTAAATGCATAGTGTTACCCAGATCTTCGCTCCACTTGATCAAACTAGCCTGTCGGTGAAACCCGTTCGCAAACCTTACTTTCCACTTCGAGGGAAATTCCAATGTGACTTGGTCTAGCTCGTTTGTTGCCGTTCAAATGAGTGTTGTGCTTGCACCTATTAGCGCCAGATGCGTCATACATTGCGTATATTCACCACGAGTGCAGCAAACCTACAAGACTACTGCGGCTGGTGGTGGTAAATTCGTGATTCCCGTTACGGGTTATACTTCTTTGAGTAATTGTACTTGTATCTAAATTTGGTGAGTGTAAGGAGCCCAGTAATTTCTCGAGAAATGATGCGCACAAGCGCAGGGGTGCCCCTTGCTTCTTCTTTGATCCCTCGTACCTATCCTGAGTCAATTGCTTCGACTTAGCTGTACTGTACTAGAGGTAAAACCGTACGCTGACTACCGCAAGTCCGGCGAAGTCTGAGACAACCGCGCTTTCCCGCAAGTTGAATGGGGATCGTCTAATCTTGTTTAAGCCGACCTCCCTCGATACGACAGCCAACACGGCCTTTCCTGAAGATCTTAGTACCCGTGCTTTTTTCCCAATTCGGTCAAACTTACACCCAATCCCTGCGTAAAACCAAAGTGCTAAGAATCCTTAGGTCAGCGAATAGGGGCCAAAGCCGGTGTCAGGGCCTAGGCGCGCATTGACTGCGCGATATAGACGGGGAGCCATTGACAGGTCAAACGAACATAACTATTTAGTGCCAGAATACACGGTAAACTACCTAGCCAATAAAACATCACATCTGATGAATAAGAAGACTGGTTACCCACTTGTTTCCAAGTGGGTCGGCACACCAACTTAGGCTGAACCTTCTTGAATCAAAAATGAAAGTCATTCACAACAACGCACTATGCGTGTCCCATTACCGATGACAGTTGATCTATTCTCCAATTAGCAGCATATACATCGGTTAGAGAAGGAGCGCGTCATACCGATATACAATTGGCTTGAGTTGACCATGAACCTAGACCATCCCCACGCAGCATTTACGATGCCCGCATACCTCTCATGTGAGAGGGTAGGGATTAGATACACCTCTGGTAAAGGCATTTTGGGGAACCTGGATAGGACGCCCATTAGGACAAGCCAAATTCCTGGTTTTTTGAGTGCCAGTTCTCCCAAGTAAACTTTGCGGCCGCATTTGATTGCGTCACGCACTTGTGTGGTGTTTGGTAATCTCTCCTCGTTGATGAAATCAGAAATTGACATCCCCCAGGAGCGCTTGGCGAGATACCGGATGCACACAGCGCGAAGAAACCATTTCCGTTGATCTATATCTCTTCCCACGTTGAGGAATGCCGTCCTGGGATCCTTAATAGGATCATAATCAGCGGAAAGAATTAGCCTAGTTGGATCGCCTAGTTGTGTCATGAACCCCTGGACCTCTTTCAAGCCTTCCTGAGCAAGATGAAGGACACCTTCAGCGGTTTCGGTGCGACTGCTGCCTGACCCCGTATGTCTATCTTGTGGAGTAAAAGAGAGGTCCACTTGGGCAAACTCCGCAGTTTCCCAATCTATTTTGCTGAGCGCTCGGTGTCGTGAATGGAAATGGGAGGCGCCACAGGCTACTGCAATAAAATGTAAACTGTACGTATCAATGTGCAAGCCAATGCTCTCCTCTGAAAATCCCATCCACATCAGTCGACCAGCCCCACTTTGCTCCTCTATCCAAAGTCCCCCGCGAGTAATAAGTACCTGGTCAGCACGGATGCGGATGTCAGCAGCACGGATTCCACTCTCCCGTAGCTTTTGCTCGGTTTCGATCGCGTGGGACCTGCGATAAACCTTGAACAGTCCATCCTCGGGTCCAACCCCTTTTTGAATGGGCCGCCACACGGAGATGCCGTCACGACAAGGGTGGGATCTCCGTAATGCTGCTGTCGTTCTTAGCGGTGAAGCTATATCAGACACAATAATTGGTCCCTGAAATTGCAAAGTGGAGGTATCTTCGAAGAGAGGCAAGAGTATCACAGGCAACTTCACTTATTAGTTCAAACTGCAGAGTCAAAGTTCATTTCCCTAAGAGTGCTCACATTAATGCCGTAGTTGACAAAGTTTTTCCACAGTTCTTTTACTGCCTTTGGGCGGTCGGCGGAGTCAAAGTACGTGGGTGGTGTTGTTCCAGGCTGAACTTGAGATCCAATTGAGTCTTCGATGTCCTGAAGAAGGGACTCTTCAGGTCTCTGGGCACTGGTGTAAAGACAATAACCGTTTTCTTCCATGTTTTTTATATCCGTTCCCGATGCTTCTTTAAGAAGCTCTGAGAACAGCGGGGCATCCATAGCAGCGGGGCAAATTGAGCTTCGGCTTAGGTAATTAAAGCCAAGACTAAAAGATTACTTGGAGGTATACAACAGTCTAGAGTATCCAAGGAGAGATGGGGTCTTTTATGTCGCATCTCGAACGTGTTCCTTTGAGATACAGCCAATTCCCTAGGCTCACTCCTTTCCCATGTAGAATTTACAACAGTACATATGAATATCGCCGTGTGTGCTTTAATCCAATCTCAACCGCTGATATAACTTCGCCCTGTAGAAGACGACCAATAAACATATTGTCTTTTCTCGCCTCCTATCCCATTCCTGCCCAGCTAAAGGCATTCATCCCACTTGATTTTAGCCAAGTCGGCCTGCATTGTCAACGAGTCAAGGGCGATGGAGGTGGTGCTCCAGGCTTTTTTACTCCCGTCGTATCGTATGCTCCTCGCGGCATGATTGTGGTTCTGACTAGGGCCATCGAGGTCAGTAAGGTACTAGGGTGGTGCACAGATTGCTTGCCTTACAGTTTGTAATGCGGCTACAAGTTATGAGTCGTCTAGACCCTTCACCTGCCTCGATAGTAAAGCTCTATATATGCATTACGAGCTCTATGATGACCTCAGCAAACTATGTCTGCGCAGGTCACGATGGCACTTAATCGGCTCCCCTAGTTTAGCTAGCTGGTGGTAAAGGGAATTGGACTATCTAGATTGAGTGGGATGGAGCAGTGGTGAACCGCTTACAAATGCACAGATAAATCCAATTACAAACAGGTCCATTTAGGAGCTTCTTCCAGGTATAGTTAACCTATCTACTGAGCCAAATTTGAGGGCAAAGAGAGTAGGGTGATCAAAGAAAGCCTTCCGAAGTAACCTAGTTAGTTCTTGCTATTCGAGTTTGGGTCCTAGACTTACCGGAGAATCTCGATTCCAAACAAAGCGCACAGGAGCAAGTCAGACTGGAATGCCACCCGACGAATTATGTTCCACGCTGACGACTAAGACATTATGCGCCGGACATGGCCGGGGCATGGGATCTCCAAGCACATGAGTATGCCGTTAGTCCGACAATCGCAACTGTATACGTAGACATATTCGAAGCACATTCTGAAGCACGTCAATCCGAAAGTCTGAACAAAATACAGCCGCACTCACGTTCAATTGGACAGGGGGAGTAGATCGACGCGGAAAATCAGGGCTATGTTGAGTATAGATCGTGTAAAGACAGGACTGTCATAATGGTGGAGGGAAAATGTACGAAAGGTGTCAATGGTATAAGATTAGGGCGTCGTTGGAGAGCACACATTGGAAAAATATAAGAGACCATCACGGTCAATGGATAAGCCATATATAAGCCAACAAAAGAAAACGTAGATTAATCAAAATAAGGACACAGGTCGACATGTGGACAACCTTTGAAATCAGAACGGGATTCCACATCCTGAGGAGCCCAAAATACAGCTACTGACCCATCAGGTTCACGAACGTGAATTCTGTGCTTCTGGGCGTCAGGACCTGACCTGGATCTGCAGACAAGGAAGATCTCGTCGTTTTCGTATAGTCCTATAGGATCGGGAAGCAGAATGGTTCCTGCTGGTTCGTGCAGAGCACGAGAGTTTGTAAGTTTACGTGAAGAGGCCCAAAAGAGTGATACATACTTGAGGGAGCTCTCGTGCCGATAGTGCAAGCAGATGCCCTCATCGAGGCTGGACATTGTGCGAGTCGGGGACATTGACTATTGGGGTTTTGGGTAGTTCCGTGCGATAGGACCTTGGGAAGACAATCGCCGTCGAACTCCATCGCGGCAGACAGTTTCGTATCAGGCGTCGGCGCATTCAATTGCCTGGGAAGCCGAGTATACCGGAGTTGGCTGTTTGGCACCGTGGGTTCAGATGCAAAGACATTTGTTGACCTATTTTCAAGGGGCATACGGTCACCCTGGCATGAGAATTCCAATTCCTGGGCAGGTTCTTGGCCGCAGAAGTACGTGATGAAATGAAGAAGCCGGTCCTGCCACCGCTTAGGAGCCATGGCGCCGAGTTGGTCAATGCAGCTATGCAGCGGCTACCTACGACGAGGCTGGATTCTTTATACGAGGGTGATTGCAGCTCGTGCCTGAAATGTATGAGCAATGTAGTCTCACAAACTAATACATAATTAGAGTTCATACTAGCTCTAGAAATGATATGTAGACCAAGTAGGATACAGGTTCGGCGCTAAATGTACCATCCAAGTGCCTGTCACTCAGTCAAGTACTTGTTATGACGATACAGGTTCTCATATTCTCAAAGCGTACTAGCCATAGCGGAAGCTATCTCCCTCAAAACTCTCACTTGCTTGTGCAAGCTGTCTCCATCAGCCGCGTATAATCGCCCTCGGGTAGATTCCCTACTATATCCAGGGCCGTTCAATGTGATACTGACACAACAAACTACCTAGGCACACGTCGTATGTTTCTAACAGTTCGTGAATGTCACTGTGGACCGATTTCACTTCATGCACCTGCAAATCATAGCCTAACATGGCCTTTTCTTCTGCCTTCGCACATGCTCGGCTCCAATTCCTTCGCATCGGCAAGGTGGAGATTGGACTTGCCGGGCTTGTAAAACTGCAATATCTGTTAGTCGTTGGATTTGGAGAACCGAGACAGATTTCTTACCTGGCCAAGCGAAGCCCTCCGTGTCATTGCTAAGGTGTGACGTGCGAAATCCCACTGCATCTAGTTAGGCCAAGAAAAATTCTTGTAGCTAGATAACACACCTAGGTGATCATTGACATGGGTTGCTTCCCAAGCTGCATGTCCTTCGCCGATAACAACCACAGTTTCGACGCTCACAGTCACTTCGATTCCGTTTGCCATGTTTTATGACAAGGTTATGGGATGCGAAATTCATACGCAATGCACTATAATCGGCCAGCTATCAAAGACTCCATGCTATATACTTATATGGCACTGTGTAACAGCTTTTCCGCTTGGGGCATAGTCTGGATGAATAATAGTGGTCCATGGTTCTTATCGATACTAAGGCTAGACTCTCAGATCTTCCTCATGGCCCTGTTCTTTAGAAGTAATCAGCAGAATGACTGTCCACCGTCCTTGCCTCAATCAACATGAATTAGTGATAAAGCAAGCTTTTGGTCCTCCGGAGGTTTTGGGGAAATGTTGAAGTAGCTTTAGCGGCATCCAATTAGCCCCAAAGACTGTGCAAACGAGTCAACACTGTTGACGCCTTTGCAATGCATTAGCGTCAACCATCAAAGCGGGCCAGTAATGTTGGACGTCCAGGCCAATCGGGTGAAGTGTTTAAGTAGCATCCAATTAGGCCCCAAAGACTGTGCAAAGGAGTCAACACTGTTGACGCCTTTGCAATGCATTAGCGTCAACCATCAAAGTGGGCCAGTAATGTTGGACGTCCAGGCCAATCGGGTGAAGTGTTTAAGTAGCACCCAAAGACTGTGCGAAGGAGTCAACACCGTTGATGCCTTTGCAATGCATTAGCGTCAACTACCAAAGCGGGTCAGTAACGTTTTCTGAAATGGGGCCAGAGACTGCACGGCCCCGCGAGGCACAGATGGTTCAGGCAGCTGCATCATGGACCCGGGGTATGTTTAGTTGCGTATATGAAGCTGTACGGCTGTTCCTCTACTTGAACTAGGGCTTCTGGCTATATATTATGGGAGTAATATCGGAGACTTGAAGATAAAGGCGAAGACATATTCCAAGCATCTTCGCCTCCTCTAAGTCCAAAATTATTTCATTGTTCTTTGAAACAAGAGCTTCTACTTCCTCAAACAGCTCTCACCGCTTACATAACTTTCTCCAAAGGCAAGGTCAGTCATAAATCCAGTCCTTGAGCAGTTCAGGATTTGATCGTCTCCAGCAGATGTGCCAGTGGCTCGAAAAATTCTGGCAAGGCTGTGGTTGCCCCGCGGGTTACGACAAAACGGGAACTTGTAACCAAGGCAATTGCAATCCTACCACTACTGAACCCCAACAAGTTTTCGCCGATAGAGTTGTTTGGATTGATGGCAAATGTGTCCGTCACCAGTATCTTACGCCGTCAAGCTCAGAGGGAAGCATGTAGCGGGCGCGGTTGGTCGAGTTATCAATGGGGATGGGGAAGGCGGTCGGACGTCGGCTGAGGAGCACGTGACCATTAGGCTTTTCTTATGTAGTTAGCTTCGCCGTCTGAGAACATGAGGGGAGTGATGTAACACGTCATCGCAACGGGCGCTGTTGCGGAACTGTCTGCTACATAGACAATGGATTTACGATCACTGATTTCTGTCGCTGGTGATTTAATGGAAGAAATTGCTGAGCAATATTCCTTCTGCCTTGAGTGAATCAGCAGCCTGGCAATGTGGATTCGGCTTCGGGGTCAGATTTAATCATAATCATCCAAGCCAATCATATCTGTGGCTATGCCCGGTCGGTTGGTTAGTAATACTGTTTATGTCCATACCTAATTGCAGAAAAAGACGGCTGGGCTCTGCTTTGAAAATGAAATCCAGTGTTACGCCTGCCGCTTTCACCGCCGCCCCTCATCTTATGCTTTCCCTCATAGTCTTCATATCTTTGGCACCGACGGTACTGTTTAAGCCTTGCGATCCCGGTCGTAGCTCGCAGCTGTTTCGCCGCTATTTTGCCACTTCAATCCTGGCTTGCGCGGTTTGCTGTTCTGTAGTACTGAAACCTACAATCTGGGAGAATGACTATTTCATTGTTCCATCTTGAGTAAGCTAACGCACATGTTTATTCTCATGGTCGCGTAGTCGCTGATTTTCTTCTGTGAAGTTAAGTATTGGCTTGTTTCTGGTTGATATCAATTGCGTTGGCAGATACTCAGTGGGACGACCAACCCATATATCGGTGTCACAGATCGAGCTTTGTCACCAGTAGCCGTGATGTTTTGTCTCTGTTAATGCTTTGACCCTTGTCTATACTGGCCATATAGACGGCATCACCCATCCCTCTATTGCTCTGATAACACGCTCTCTGAGTCTCTCCGACGTTGTAGCTCGAAGCAGAGAAGCTGAGATGGGGTCCTGTAGCTTGGCCGTTACTTCGCGTTGCTCTCCGGCAGTGTCTGGGGTCAGAAGTCGAGATGAGTACGGTGGAGGGGCACTGTCTCTCCAAGCCTAGATTTTTCTCTCTCTTGGCTGCAGGAGATCTATCCAGTGCTGGATGTATGATGATTCCGCAAATTACGGTATCTGTGACTGCGACACCCTCTTCAGTCCAGTCACAGTAGGACATGCAGACGATCGATCTACTCCGTAGTCTGCTAGGAATCCCCGCAGGGGGGAATTGCTCCCTAACTCCTAGGTCGGCTAGAATGATCGTGAGGAAGGCGGTGGGCCCGGTACGCATTTGCGCTATTGCTTATCTAACGCTAAAATTTACCCGTTATCTCCGTTGTTGTATCCCGGGCTTGTGTGGGTTTGGCGGCTGGATGCCCATTTCTGCCCATTGGAGCCTTGTTGTATAGACAAACCGGTTGGTCCAGATTGTGTATGGATGGCGCTTCATTATCCTTTTGGTTAAGATCCTAAAATTCATTCTGAGCTGATGGTGGTTGTTTCCAGCCTGGTAATGCAAGGCTGCTACCGGTGTTACTTGCCATTCTTGGATTAGTAGGACCGTAGGTGTTTCTCGATCATTTCCCCAAGGGATGGATCTTGCTCGCTCTAGTTCATTATTTAAGTGTTTCCAGGATCCAAAGAAATTTCCGTTCGCCAAACTTATCATCAAGCTATATTCGCACCGAGAGTATGACCGATATCTCTAGTATCCGTCAGCAGATATTCAAAAGCAACGATGCGAAACGAATAGTTATGAAGATGAATACAGAACAACTGGATTCTCATGACTATCGTAATTCAGCGAAAAGAATACTCAACGATATTTTGCCTAACTGGGAGCACGACAACCGGATTCTTTTTCTTGCCGTGGACGTTTTTCACGATCGTACCTACATGGCCTTTGACATCAACCATCATGACTACAACTTCCGCACGGCCCATCAAGACAAGACCACTCTGCCTGTCTATGGGCTGCTGCGGGTCCATAAGGGGCGGAAGTGGGCTCTTGTGAGATGGCCTCAGGAAGATAATAGGCTTTGTACAAGATTGGCGAAACTCCATGAAGACCACGGTTACGATGTCGAACTGCCTATTGTAGAGGATCACACCTCCATGATTGTACATGCCAATCCCCGGTCGCTGGCAGAACTTGCAATCTAATATAGGGGTCACTGTGGTCGCATAAGGACAGGTTTTGAC
Source organism: Aspergillus fumigatiaffinis (assembly GCA_012656285.1). Lineage (NCBI taxonomy): Eukaryota > Fungi > Ascomycota > Eurotiomycetes > Eurotiales > Aspergillaceae > Aspergillus > Aspergillus fumigatiaffinis. The sequence goes on from JAAAPX010000186.1 coordinate 28,918, forward strand.
CAAGAAAGAAACATGTTGTGTGGTGTTACATGGAATTGTCAGACAAATTTGTGGCCGCGCGGATGTTGTGCAGTTATTGTTACCCAGCCGGCCTTCTTGAATTAAACATCTCATCTGATGACGCCGTTTCTCTACTTTGGCGGCTGGGTGCTGACGGGTTGCGAGAGTAGGCCTCAACGTTTTGTCTAATCATCATCTCATGAGTCCAATGAAGTCAGTATCCTACGAGTCACTATATAACTTACTAAGCCGCAACGTATTAGGGGTCGGTTAGTGCTTTTTATTCTCATTTTAGAACACACGTTTGATTCGGCCCCTGGAACGCGCCATTACGGGGCGATCTAAGTACTGACCAAGTAGCGAGATAGCCGCCGGCTCGAAAAGCGGGGTTTGGGCCTGACCCACTCGTCCACCGTGTTGTCAAACGTTAGGAACAGAGTGCTGAAGTCCCAAGTGGCCCTCACTTCCGCCAAACTTGAGCTTTCTGAGTACTGTCACGGCAGCAACAATGGACGCACTTGTCCAGGCCGGTTCAATGCAGGCAGTCAGTACGAAGTATGATGATCAGGGCCTATGCGACTATCTTCGATACGTGAGACACCCCGTTCCGCAGCTAGTCCATGACTGACGGAAGTAGATCACCAGACTTATCATCTACCACAAGGACCGCCTACCCGACGATGTTCAACTTTTATTATCAGAGACGTTTAGGAATTGTCGCAAATCTTCCAGTCCTCGGCAAACCGAATCTCGAGCTCTTAGAGCTCGAGCTCTTATATCAGTAGTCAAGGATATTCTCCCCTCGCCTCAACTCCTCTCTGCTATCTCCACATTTGAGAGATCGCCAATAGGTTTTTGGACGGCTGGGCTACAGATAGAAGTGGGTTGGGAGAATGAAAATGTCTTGCGCCGTGTTTATCAGCGAAACAGGCGGAATAATATGGTAAATGTGATATATAGGGCATTCGATACGACCGCGACCTACTTGCTTGTTAAGAAGATACGTGATGCTTTCAACGTGGACATTTTCTCCCCCGCTGTTTTGGATTACTGCGTCAAAATGATCATGAACCAGCGTGGCAGCAAGGAAGAAAGAACGATGGTGAAAGCAACCCTCAAACAGGATGTTCAAGCTGGGAAGCGCTGGTACACTTATGCAACAGAATTAGGTGGTTATGGTGCCTTTTTCCTCATTGGAGTGGTTCCGTCGTGGATGTAAGTGCTGTGAAGCTGCAGATGCTAGCTCTGTACTGACTGTGGCAGTTACGAGATTACATTGAACCAAACCGATGACTTGAAGTTTGTTATATCACACTTCAAATCTCTAAAGGCCCCCGAAATTGCGGAACAGCATCGACTGCACATGGTAGGTCGCCGGATTCTGTCAGAAATCGAGAGGCGCACCGAATCCTGTATACCGACCAAAAGGACAGCAAAGAAACGAAAACGCCCGGTTCGCCGGCCGACTGCCTCCAGTAGCGTTCCGCGCCAGACGGAAGATTGCCGAGCTTCCAACGGCTCTCGGAGTCCTTTCCAACGTGTGCGACTGAGCCGGAGTTCGGCGACACCCAGACCGTCAATCCCAATGACCAATTCTGTACGTGATGAGCGAAGTGTATTTTACGATGAGACAGATGGCGGGAATGAAGACGCCATTGAGGTATCCGCGCAGCGTTCGTTTGCCGAGTCCTCCCTTGAAGGTTCCAGTTCTCAACAGCCTCTGTCTGGGTCTCTTGATAATGGGCTGCGCTGTTCAACTTCTCCAAATCCGCCTTACTTACCTACACATACGAGTCACATTGAAGCTGAAGCTCTCGATCATAGGAGACCTTTATCTCAGCCGAGTGTATCGACTGTAACAGGTAACCTTTACACCGGAGATGTGACCCGATTACTGCAAACACAGCCAAGCTCTGAAAATACGATCCGGACTTCTTCAACATACCCTCATCATGACTCTATTACAACGACATCGGATCGAGCTGTGGTGACCCAGTATCCTCGGCTGATCCCCTGTGAGGATACTGCAATGCCCTCACACAACTGTCATGCATTGATGGAAAACGGCAGCAGATCGAACGTTGTACTGAATACTGTGTCGAATAGGATAACTTCAACTGATCCATGTTCATATCCAAAATCTTCCCACTGTTGGTATCCCCGAGCTCCGCTCCAAATCGTACTGACGAGTGCATATAGTAGGGGACGAGTCCGCTGATCACTCCAGTACAAGGCATCTCGATAATGCGCTTTTAAACTCAAATACAAATATTATCGGCTCATTCATCGATCGGCCGGTTCAAACTACGGCAATCGGAAATGGAGAAGGCGGAACACACGAGCTTAGACCTAGTGAAGGCAATCTACCCCGTGGAATCAATTTGAACTCTAGTGCTCAGATCACTCCCTGCCAGCTGGAGACATTTGGCATAACTAGTTCGTCTCACCGGTCTATTCCACAAGCTAAAGCTAATGGTTTTGCACAGGCGACAGACCCAATGATCGAATCAGTCAACAGGGTTGCTGGGATAGGCAATTCCTTCAGAGTAATCAAACTCCACAACAGAGGTTGAGTGCAACCAGTAATCATACTTTATTATGGGATCAAGATTTCCTTAATAGCGAAGCACTATTCTCTGATGCAACTGGAGGACATGCTCCGTACTGGGATCAGGACTTTGTTTTCTCCGGGCAACCAGATAACTACGGCACAACACAAGCCAGATTGTCTTACTGGGACTATAATTTGAATTGAATTGATGACTACGCGTCAGCCACGCTGCAAGAGAGCAGATAGAGCTGAACTAGAGGATCCGATGGAAACATGCTCTAGATTTGCAGAATTATTGGAAAACTAATGTTAGAAACACTCCACCTCCTCCAGATGAGTGGATGTATACTAGATCGCCCCGCCAGACCACAGCATCGCCAGCCTTCAAATCGAGCGCGACCAATTTTGATAGAGGTGATGTTCGGGAATGCGAATCCTCGTAAAAAGTGTACCAACCATTTGAAGGGTTTAGGTCTGTTAGAGCTATCGTGGCATAAACTTGATTTTTCTGCGCCGTCTTCAACTTCGTCGGTTCTGCGTTCGTTTCGTGAAACTGGCCAGCAAAGAGATCATTTGGTGCTTTCGGAACGGGCTTCGAGTCCATCAGAGAGGCGAGAATACTATGGTCGACCACCTTGTGAAAGAGTCAGCACCTCTATATTGCGTGGTTTCTCCCGACTCACCTTCATGAAGTCATCTTTCATTTTCACGCAAATATTTGGGACCTCGTGCTCGGTGTACTTCTCATGCTTCTGTATCAGTGGTGATTCCAGAACTGAGGTGGCAGCTTCCTTGGCGACGGCCTGTGGCGTCGAGCTCTTTATGATAACGTAACCAGGGCCCCTCGTCATATTACCGACGTTTAGAAGTGTATGTCGAAGGGCAATATATGTACGTCAGAGCGGAGGCAGGAATAGTTGAGAGAATCCTGACTTCGAGACTAACGAAACGAGCTTGGCCAGATGTCTTTATAGGTGGTAAGTCATCGAAACCATCGTACATTGTGAGACGAGTACAACCGCATGGAGGCCTGGATGAACCAATGTGGACTTATCCAAAAATCAGCGACTTGACGGGATAAGGTGATGGTGATGCAAATGGCCACTCACCTCCGCAGGTATTTGACAGCTATATCTAGCCGCGAGATTAGGTTTGCATGACTATCAAGGAAGTTTGATGATAAATTCGAAGTGCGTAAGTGACTGGGCCGGAAAGAGGGAGGGGCATCAGGGGAGACTTATCTAACTGCCAACTGACCGCCTACTTTCTATGTCATACGATAGCTCGAGTCCCGTTGCTGCCCGACCAGAAAAGCTTCATCACGTGAACAGATATCGCCCGTCCATGGGAATGAGTAGTTATTTCCCAACTACAAGGTACTGGCTGTCAACTAGAGGCTGGAAGTATAAGCTTTCATTTCTTAAGATACCAGGTGGCGTAGCCAGGTAAGCCTGGTAGACAACTGGGCACATAAGTGGATAATTAGGTGAACCCCAGGTCACGGTTAGCGGCCAAGCATCAGGCTTGTAGATGGGAAGGGTGTTCCGGATGAGCTGAGAACCAAGCTCGATTAGCCAACGAACGTGTGCACTGACTTGTAGCCAATATTTGGGCGCTATCGGTTTTTGTGACGGTCACTAATCTTCTTCAGGGAATCATGGCGTAGTACTAAAGATCATCAGACAAAGAAACCCAAACACATATTTTCACGCGCAGCTAGGTATATTTCTAACAGGAAATTCCTAGTTGGGATCATCATGTAGGCATCGGTCGCGAAAGGAGATTTGTTCTTTGTGTGCTCGCTTTCCCTGTCCTTGGCGCAACGGGCTAAGTTTCTTTGTCTCAGGAGTAATCTCAATTCTGGCCAAAACCGCGAGAAAGACGCCAGTGATTGTGTCGCAAGCTTAAAAGCCAGAACCACCTAAAAAAGCGCATCGACCCACTTACATACCATCAGAAGAACGTAGCTGTTCTGATAAGGCTTTCATGGTCAGCTGCATATGCACGACAGATGAGCTGAGACAATGAGCTCTTGTCGAATCCCAATTAATTTCCTGCTAAATGCACAAGGCGACAAGCGGCCTGGTGCTCCTGCTGAGCATCCACAATCGCACGTGGATTCACGCTTTTCGCAACCCGACCCAGGCTCAGAGTGAGTAACATACGCATTATGACCACACCAATCTTATAACATCCGCTTATTTGGCAGGCGTCAACAAGAACTCCCTGCGGAATACTTGCCCCCAGCCAGCAATGATACGGAAAAGCCTATCAATGAGCCTCCAGATGCAAACAGCTATGTTTGCCCCCTCAACGCTTGTGGACTTAGATTCTCGAGTTCGAGGCTTCTCTCAAGCCACTACAGGAAGACCCATTTGATTTCCTAGGGAGAGGTGCACGAACTGGAAAGGTGGATGTGGACTCTATGAACTCTGCGCATCAGACCGAAAGTAGCTCTTCTAATCGCTCGTCAGAGGACTGGCGCAGTGTCTGGAATACATATGTGAGAATCGGCGACTGTGCACAGTCGACCTCTTCAAGGTGGTCAATGTCATCCGCAGTAGCTCAAATCCGACACTAGCACATTATTTGCACAAAATCTTCCGAAAATCTGCGAGAGCAGACATGGCTGGCGCACGGTCATAAATGCAGATTGACTCCATTATCGAACTAAGCTGTCATGAATATGAACAAATATGTTGAAATCGGATTAACATGCACAATGGCGAAGAATATCAAAATAGTCCAAGAGCATTAAACGGTCATCGGAGTCCGCTAACCGAACGAACATACCAGTAGCGCATCAATCAACCTCGGGTCGCTGGCCGTAAATGACATGTACTTTGGTGTAGAGGTGGTAGATCTGATATTCACGCAGTTCCTTACGCATACCGGCGACGAGGACCTCGATCTCGGCACGTGACCAGCCGAGGTACCGTGAAAACAGGGCGAAGGAGTACGGGCCGACAGCTTCAAACATATTGACTTGGTGGTAGCGACCGAGTTCCTTGAGCTTCGGGTCCTTGGGCCAGGGGCTCTGGGGGAGCTACAGAACCGTCAGTATGACTGTGACTAGGAAAAGTTCCGACGTGAGCAGCACCTTGTAGACGTCCTCATGGACGTTAATAAAGCCTGCTTTCTCCATCTTTTCCTTCCATGTGCACGCCGTTGTCATGTCTTTTCCATGCTTCTTCGATGCGAGATGCATGTTCTTAATCCCTTCAACCAAGTTGACGGCTTTGAGGTGGGTGCCGTCGTCGGAATACGAGTTGACGTCCATGGAGGCCATTTCTAGCCAGCCGCCCGGTCTCAGGTTTTCATATGCCTGTCGGAAGAGGTTATCATGGTCGCGAATGGCTCCTTCTAGTTCACGGCCGTGGATGTAATCGAAAGGTTGGCTGTAGGACCAGGGCAATTCGAAGTCATCGATCTCAAAGCGGCAATTCGGAGGGATCCTGGGAAGATTAACCCGCTGTCCGATGGACTGGATCAGGAAGGGTGTACCAGGCAGGTTGGATGGGACTAAGATCGTTCCCTGGGAGCAATAATTCTGTTAGTCGTCGGTCGATCCATGCTTTTGCAGTCTGAAACATACCGATGACTTCTGACTCAGGATGCTCGCTGCCACGTCACATTAGTTGACTGTGTCCACCCATAATTATTCAAGAAGTTCTCACTCAGCAAAATCAATAGCCCATATCCCTGTGCCGGTTCCGATGTCTAACACCCGTCGGGGGTTCTTTATCGGCGCGGCGTGCAGTTCGCCTTTGAGGAGGATGCGATATATGTGGTGACTCTAGTGGAGACCATCGATTAGCTAAGCACTGTCGGTCAAGAGGATAGTTAACATTTTTAAGTCAGCGCTAACCAGGTCCAAGCGGTCTTGTTCTTGCTCGTCATTGGGCTAAGCCATCAACATTCTGCATAATGACGGACCATTGTAATTAGGGAAGAGCATGTACCAGCACATATTCACCCTCGTGGAAGGAGTGGTATCTGCGACCGTTCTATATGGAGGTTTAGTATATGGTCCGCGCAATCACAGCAGAGGCTATACCTCGTAGCTGTTCCGGCTACATTAGTGGCTGCAAAGTGTGACACGAAAAGAGGGCAACGCGTACGTGTAGTTCATGGCACTCGATGTGATACTGGTGGTGTAGCTGGCATCTCCAAGTCTGTAGTGGCGTTAGCCGGGTTACCGGAGAGTGCGCCGAAAAGGTGACTGACGAGCCAGGGTAGGCGGAGTCAGCATCACTAAAGTCCTACTTATTCGTTAATCCCAAGGCAGAGGTAGCATATTGTAAGAGGCAACCAACATCAGGCTGGATGACATTCGGACTTTGCTGTTGTGGATGTGGATGATTCGGTTGTAAAATTGGACTTGCCATGATGATGGTGATTGTGGAAGTAGTCGTTCAGGTGGTGAAAATGATCTGGGGGATGGAAGAGAACAAAAGAGTGGAACATTCAAAGGACAAGTAGGGTCTCCTGGTTGATATTGGGAAGGACCGTCAAAAGAAAAATTTGAAAGTTGGTTAGACTTACAATGACGCATTGAAGATAGCACTAAGTTTCTCCACTATGTACAATACTAAACGAAAGCAGATCAGACGTGGTTCGTAGCGGGCCAGAGAATGATTTACAAGGCAACTCCTTTTTTAGCAGAAGGCATCCGGCTTCGCGTCATATCGTCCTCCGTCTCAATAGCATCTGTCAAGTATCAACGCAAAGGTACGTAGGAGATAGGCTAGGACGCTCGCCTCTCCGCATTCACGTTTATGTACGGAGCCGTCTGCAATCCGCACGCAAGATCTTCCACCCCATACGCAAAAGTGCAGAATGCTTGGGTTGTGAACTCGAGGGAGACCAGCGGATTGTTGCCGGTAAGGTGTGCCAATTATACACAAGCCACCGATGCACACGGGAACGTCCGGCCTCGTCCGTGCTTGGTGGTCACGCTTGGTTCCACTCGCTCAATGTCTTGTATTTCAGTCAGATTGACAGTGTCACTGACGCCTGCGGCCTTGGTATTAGAGTCGGCTACGCAAAGGGGCATTAAATGAAGTGATGAGACGCCACTGTGGGCTGGTGAACATCAATACATGATTTCCTTATTTCATTCTCGGCCTCCAGACCGGTTTTGCTTTTCAAATATGCACATGTAGCGACCTTCATAAATCGAGAGCACACAAAAAGTGTTGAACGAAATCGGGTGTTCTTCTGACAGATGAGTGGCAATGGAAGGGCAGATGGGCCGACAGGCGGAGCGCATATGCCATTGAACGTTCGGCTTAAGCTAAGTAACTTCTGATAGTTTGGTGAGATGGGGCACGGAATTATGTTCCGTTACTAGCCTGCACGTTAGTGACCAATTGAGATTACGCGCACAAGAGCTTAGTGGCAGTGGTGATCGATTTTTTGCCTCGATAGTTGATGGTCTCGAAGAACATTGATACCCCAAGGGTGGTGTGTTATTGGCTGCCTAATCTCGTCTACTTGGGACGGAGAACAGGTGACGATTATCGATTTTGAGCGAACAAAAGTCCAAATAAAGTCTCCTCTCTGGCCCTATCCCATGGTCAAAAAAAGTAAAGGGCAGGAGACCGGGTCCGTGACATAACTCCAAAAAGGAGTCTCAACCCCTTTGAGCGAGAGAAGCGGCGTATGAGATGTGAATTTCGGCTATGTGACTCTGATAAGTTAGTGCATACGCCTTTGGGCAGAGCTGTTCTAGATTCTTCTTGTCTACGGCTCTAGCTTCCGTCCATAATTGTCGCGACTAAAGCTTTGGGCCCGTTATCTATGCCTAGTTATACCTTTTAGGGTATAGACTAAGGAGCTGTCCTGGGTTTAAGTTTACTCCACTATCAAGGTATACCTTGTTCTATTATTATGATACTATCACATCAAGTTACGGGATCCTGCGATGGATATTACCCGGCTTGGGCTACTTGGAGTCTGTGGCAAACAAATTTAGGTTTACGTTGCGGCCGTATTGATTGAGGGCATTGTGCTATGTCTTTTCAAGTAGAGAGGAATCTTGATCTGCCTTTCGACATGGGATCCTGGATTTGGTGCCTCGACCTGGTACTAGGTCTGAGTCTCAAGAACCTACCTTTTATGTGGCATGTGAGCTCCGAATGGAAGCTCCTTTCTCCTCCCCTGGGCCGACACTAAGCTTCTAGTTCCGATTCTTTGGTGCCGCCGCAATGGGCTACTTCACCCGCAGAAGGTAGCCATGCGCTCCAACAACACCACGACTTTCTCAGGTCACGGTCTCCAGCAACGGAAGGGGACTTCAATTTTCATAAATCCAATTCGACCTGCATCACTGATCTCGATGTATCGAGAGCGTATCTCAGTGTGTTGCTCTTTGCGCCCACCTCCCCGCAAATTAAATCCTCGATGCCTTGCAACCCGATCGTCCGCGATTTCGTGCACATTTCATTGAGAGATCTGGCCATTCCAACCGTACGAAATTTGGCCCAGAGTTGCGAGCTGGGATGATAAGTGGACTTATATGGTCACACATTTCGTTAATAATAGCAAGTTTTGGCCCAGATGCTGTGTCATGCAGGCCCACGCTTTGATCAACAGCAAGATGAGAGTTCCGGTATCTCATAAGAAGGAACGGCAAAAAAGTGCGTCCGCGTCTGCTGTGACCAGGATGGTGTTTAAAGAGGCCGCTTGACTGTACCTCCGAAACGTGCTTTGGAAATCTGCGGCCTCCTACCGGCTCAGACGGCCGAAGCCCCGACGGCAGTATCCTGTCCAGATCCTGGGGCTGGGGTAACAGAGTCGGCTACCGGCTTCAATGAATGGACAGTAGAGACGGCATTGTGTAGAGAGGCAAATCTCCAAATCGTGCGCTTCGAGAGGGGCTGGGATGCTGTGTGTGAGCTGTTCCGCGAAGAGCAGTTGGCGTTGGCAGAGTACAGGGACTTCATGCGGTGAATGTCAGATCTTCAACACAGGAAGGTCCGGTATCTAGGCCTTTATACACGTCGGGAGTTGTCAGGTTTAGATGGTCGGACTAATGTGTGTTGTGACGAGTGGTGTCATCATAACCCTCATATCGTCTTAAAGGGGGAGGGCGAGACTTGCTATTTAATCGATGCGCAAGAGACCGGGGCGTTCATATATATTTCGTCTCAACTACCGCACAGCAACCGTCATTTCGGTCATCTGTAGGGCAGCTGTAGCGCCTGTTGACTCTCTGCGTTGTCATAGTACACCAGTTCCGGCTCCGGTGGTATCCACTCACACCACACGTAATCTTTTAGATTCACATTCCTCGGGTCCACATCGTAATCGTTTGAGAGCACCAGGCCGTTTGTGCAGCAGATGGCGGTCCAAGGAGCACAGATGAAAGTCGATGATCAGGGCTCGCTGAAGCTCATCATTCCACAGGATGTTTTCCGGACGCAGGTCATGGTGGAAAATGCCGAAACAACGGATCTCCTTCACCGACCGAGAAATTGCACGCTGGATGGTCTTGTTCAAAGTAGTATGGCCCACGCTCTCGCCACCCCAGCCCATAAGAAGCATATGACGGATCCTTCCCGCGCCGTGGAGGAAGTAGGTTTGGGCCAAATTGATCGCCCCGAGAAAGACGGGAACGGCCGATCCTTGGGCACGCTGAAGGACCCCGTAGACCTCAGCTTCGCGTGAGACCTTACGCCAGCGTTTCGAAGTCGTCCCTTTCCCGACAACAGTATAACCGAAGGTGGAACATGTAATCTTGAACGGTGCGCCAGAGGACCCACAAGACCCACAAGGGCCCATGGGAGTGCAGTTATGATCTAGATCTTGATCGAGCTGTGCCTTAAGCTTCTTCACCAAGTCGGCTGCGCTGATCGGATGGCGGTCCTCCCTTCTGCCAAGTATATGTAGGTCCGTGTTGGGGCACGCAGGGTCAAGCGCGCCGCCTTGCTGTAGCCCGAGAAGGCACCTTTGTGTGCAAAAGGGAGCATCATGGGAGCGAGATTGCCCACTTTGGTTTCCTTGGCGATCTGCTTGCGGTGCAGACCGTTGGGTTGGAGGGGACGATGTGACCTGGCTAAACCCCCGCTTCCGTCTAGCAGATGCGGTAGGGTCGGTCTCGGAATCCGAAGAACTCTCGTGATGATACGGATCGGATGGTGGCGCACAGCTAGCGGCCGCTCGTGTGGTCACTCGAGGCCCGGAGGTGACGGGAGACGATGATGTGAGGTATTCAGAGGTCGTCTGCTCAGGACTAGCGAAATCGGAGCTAGCATCGTCCAGTGGTAAATCTACCACAACGATCTGGGAGCGATCGCTATCAAGGACGGAATGCCATTTCGGTAGCTCGTCTTTGGCAGCATTCCGCCACGCCTGATCACGAAGAGGAGCGCGAAAACTCATCAAACAGAGGCATAGCGACCTCTCAATTCGAGTCCTAGGAATTACAGGCCCTGTGACACCCGCCATCCCGTAAATACCGGGATCACCCAGGTGGTAATAAAGGGTACGTGGGTCGTCGTAAGGCACCCAGAGCTGCACATCCATGAGGCCGTTCGTCAAATATGAATACTCCAGACCCTCTTGAATCATTACGTGGAATTCTTGGACGATGGCGGATCCGACCAGCCACGCTGCATTATATCTTGATTTCTCCGGCTCTTCCGTTGGAACACGATCAGGTTGGACGACTTCTTGCCAAAAATTCATCGGTCGGAGTCCCTCCCGCAGGCTCGCAACGGAGAGCTTATGTGGGGGTTTGTATTCGACCGTGGTGAGCAAGGTACTCCTGTTACCGTCCATTCGATGGATGCAAAATTGATCTGGCTTCGAAGGCTTTATGGTTGATGGATCGCTAGCATCGACTTCATCGTCTTCGTCAAGAGCATTGGCGTGATTATCGAACCACACTCCGTTGCCTAACCGGAACTCCTCGCGAGCCTCTGGTATTTTGCACAACTCGGCGACGATGTCGTGCACATGGTCTTCGACGGCGAGTCGCTCGTAAGTCTCGAGGTCTTGTTCGCTGCTAATCGGTCGACGTGCGAATCGTCGACCATGGTCTTCCAACGCAACAAGTGACGTGAATAACTGTGGTGCATCTTCTCCTGCTGGCTGCAGGTAACGGCAAACAGATTCGTAGATTTCCCGCTGTCTGGCCTCACAGTCAGTCCACGGAAGCAGTCGTATGGGACAGTGTTTTCCGATAGGAGCAGGTATTTTGCCTGTCGTGGAGCGAGACGGTGTTTGGGCCCGGAGCGGCGTCCAAAGGAGACCGTGGCAATGTCGAATGAACTCTGGAAAAGTCGTTGGTCGGTTGCGTTCCCTCTGTTGCTTCTCCCGTTCCTCTGCCTGCCGTCTCAGCTCGGCTTCCTGTCTTCTCAGCTCGGCCTCCTGCTTCCTTTCCTCCTCTGCCTTGAGAAAAAGCGCCTTGTAGTCTGGGGAGCTGTTCCCACTCATCTTTATTGTGAATAAGGAAGAGACAGATGGGAAACCCCATGGCGATGTTGTTAGTCAGACTCTCTGTCATCGAATGTCAGCGTTGAGGAGTACTCGGTGAAAGTATTTTTCCGCTGGCCGATAGACCGTGGAGAGCCCCTTTCCGTTTACTACCAGGTAACTCATGCGACCATGGCCTCCCACGGTTTTGACATCCCGCTGTGTCGAATATGACTTCGACGTTATGCTTGTCTATCACTCTCGCCCTTGAATGCAGAATCGACTGTACGTCTTCCGTCCTCTCTGATTGTCGTCAACCCTTTAGGACGACGAAGTTTCGGTCTTTTTGGGGGAGAGTGGCGCTTTCCCTGTTGTAGATTAGCGCGCCAGACGATCACAAGGCACCACCAACTGCGCTCCCGGATCAACGCCGGTTCTAGTCAGCCAAGAATGTGTACACCGGGCTCGAGTCTCTCAGTTGGCCTTTCTCCTAATGCCCTCCCTCCCTCGCTCGATGGCGATATGCTTTGCTTTTTTTGTGCTGCTTGGAAATTTCTGGTCTCATTTTCGTTGGATGCCAATTTTTGACAAAGTAACTAGTTACAGGGAGAATCGAAGGGTATGCGAGACCTTGCTCAGAGTGACATACGTCTCATTCTCCGAAACGCAGTCGTACGCATCGTATGCGCGTCCATCCTCGACACCGGCTTCCTTAATGGCATCCTTCAGTGCGATGACCAGCTCTTTGGACGTCTTGTATGCCGTGTAGTCCACGATCCGGTCACCCTTGCCAGAATTCAAAAACGGCACGACAAACTCGCTGTTCTGACTTCCCACGGCGATGATGGGGTGAATGTTCGCTGCCTGCGCGATTATATCGCGGTTTTTTGATGGGTTGTCTGGGAGTGCGTTCCTCGCCGTCTCAGGCGGGACGGTGAGTGACCTGTTTAGTCGGAAGGATCTCCAGGGGCCGATGCTGTTGTACTCGATGGCACCGTTTATAGGGCCGGCTGTTGGGCCCACGGTGGGCGGCTTCATCAACTACTACATCCAGTGGCGGTGGACGTTCTATGTGCTACTCATCTGGGCTCTTGCCATGGGGTTGGCCATTGTGTTTCTGGTTCCGGAGACGTACCGTAAGTCTAGCCATCCCCAAGATCTCCTGGCATATTTCCCTCTTCAGGTTCCATCCCTGACACCGCTGACCTCCCAGATCCCGTCGTCCTCCGCAACAAGGCCTGCAAGATGCGGGCCGACACGAGCGACGACCGCTGGTACGCCCCCATGGAAAAATCCGCCAAGTCCATCCCCCGCACCGTCGGGCTCTCCCTCCTCCGTCCCTTCCAGCTCCTCCTCTTCGAGCCCATGGTCCTCCTCCTCTGCATCTTTTCCGCCATACTCCTCGGCGTTCTCTACCTCTTCTTCGGCGCTTTCCCGCTCGTCTTCGGCAAGACTTACGGCTTCAACCTCTGGCAGATCGGCCTCACCTTCAACGGCATTCTCGTCGGCATGCTCTGCACCGCAGCCAGCGACCCTCTCTGGCACGCCGTCCGTGAGCGTCTCATCTGCAACCTCGAGCGCGACACAGGCGAGTCCGGAGGCAGCGAGCCTGAGTTCCGCTTGCCCCCCGCCATCCTCGGTGCCTTCCTCGTCACCATCGGCCTGTTCGTCTTTGCCTGGACCACAAATGCCGACATCCACTGGATCGCCCCCGTCATTGGCTCCGGTATTTTTGCTGCTGGGTACGTTTCGGTCCCCCTTATATTCATGCTGGCCTTGTTCCCCCGCCCTCGTCCCTCGCACAGTAGTTCGCGGCCGTGCCCAAATTTGCAATGCAAAGTCCGGGCAGGTGAGCAGAAGACCGCCCCTCAACATCTCACTATGATGATGCGTCGTCCTGCTATGACCACCGTCGCCTTGAAACAAGGCCGGAGCGGCATGCGCTAGCTGAAGCCTAGCCGTTTGGTCAAAACTCTCTCAGACGCACACAAGAGTCGTCCAATATGAGTTTGCATGGACGACCCTGCTGCAGGAGACACGGAGTTAATAGTTTGGGCTGATAGGACCGTGCTCGTTTTCACCGGCATCTTCACCTTCCTCGTACGTTGTCATATCCTTTCCCTTCACCTTGTTTCTCCCCAAAAAGCTGGCCCTGTACCCTGCGTGGGAGGATGGCCTTTTGCGGGGCGTGCGGTTGGATAGCGGCCTCTTAACGACGGTTACGCAGGTCGACGCATATCCGCTCTACGCGGCGAGCGCTCTGGCGGCCAACGCCTTTGTGCGGCGCATGTTCGCTGGTAAGTGCATCTGGTGGCACGAGTGCTCTTGTCCGTCCAACTAGAGCCTCCCGTTGTCCTGTTGTTCGTGCAAGAGAGGCTAATCTCGAGCGGAGCGGTAGCTGCATTTCCGTTGTTTGGAAACCAAAAGTATGAGGATCTTGGGTACTCCTGGGCGTCGTCCTTGCTTGCATTTTTAACAGCCGCGATGCTGCCTTTCCCGTACTTGTTCTTCCGCTACGGCAAGAGGGTCAGGGGTCATAGCAGATTCACCTAGGAAGATATTCAGTATGGTCCATTACAATTCAATCGGAGCACCTAGGACGGGGCCTTCAATTCACCCCGTCGCCGCGCCGCCCATATTAGTGCAGTGAATTGAGGCTCAATCAAGTAGACAATCGCACTTTCCTCTGAACCACAATAATTAGAACTGGGTACAACACCGTAGTTCGAAGATTGGTAGAGATTAGGGATATGAACACCATCCTTATATCGCCGTCCATATCTGCCTCCGTGGTTTGAACCATAGGGCCTTTGATTCTAGAGGGTCTACTAGAATGTAAACCACTCTCCCGAGGCTGTAAACCACTCTCCCGAGGCCTCACATTCACGCATATCATCGTCTCTGAGGTGGTGTAGATTTACCATGTATTACTAGCCATAAGTGGCTGGTTCAGAGTTCGGTAGGCAAGTAGGCTTAATTCCAGGGTAGCGAGCTATACATTCTCCATATGCAGAGGGTAGATATGTATCTATCCAGCAAAGATAGCCGCCTTCCTTAGTTCATTCGAGGTTTATCCCGGGCTGGGGTCTATCAGAACACATGGGTCAGTTGGTGGCGGAATCTATGAAATAGACTTGGGAATAAAATCAGAAAGACCATTTGTGGTCACATTGTAAGGTAGGTGTGAGTTTGGGGAGACCGTGGTCCCGGCTTCACATTGTGTCCGTTTGCGGACAGGAATTTGGGGCTGATTAGAATCACCACAGTTGGGTTATATGAGATGCCGTAGTTCGCATTATGATGACGTATGAAGCAGTTGTAACTTCCCTCCCTCAAATATTTATAGGTCTCTCCGCGTTGTCTCCTTCCTCATGGCCGTCTCAGTTGAGATCCTACCTAATCACTGCTTTTAAAGTCAATCACCCTGGCTGGATTCCCCCAAGGTTGGTGTGGTACACCATACCCTGGCTCAGACATGGCGACAGAAGACCCAAGTAATAAGGAGATTCTCCTCCAAGAAGCCGCGCAACACCTCGGAAAACAAGCTCTAGACACTGTTGATATTTCACGAGTTTCAGGACCAGTTCCAAATGCGACTGGAAAGCTCCCCAGCAGTCCTGTGTGTGTTACTCAAGAACCAGTCCCTCAAAATTTCAAACATGACCCTGCCGCGATTATGGTAGGGCTGGGACCTGAGGTTCCCCGATGGAGGCCTGGTTCTGTGATCAAATGGACTGCTTGGCAAATGGGATATGATTCCCAGGATGATGCGAACTATGCGGCGGCGCAGCTTCGGCAGGCTGCTGAGGAGTGGAATAGGTTCAATATTGGTGTTACATTTGAATTTGTTCCCTTGGCGAAAGATGCCAACTTTGTCCTCTCGTACGGTGGCAGTCAGGGGACTCTTCTGGCCAGAGCCTATTTTCCAAACAATAAGGACCTTAACTTCGTCTACGTTTATAGCTTTGCCTTCCAGCCTAATTGGAAACCCTTCCTTTGGAAAGTGTTTTCGCACGAATTGGGACACGTCATTGGATTACGACATGAGTTCGCTATGGACCCTGGACCCTACTTTGAGGGCGGTGCGGTCCAAATTAATGAAAAGAATCCATTGTCTGTGATGAACTATCGCGATGAGCCGCCTGAGATTCAGCAGTCGGATGTTGAGGCAACCAAAAAGTTCTACGGCCTCCCATTAGGCACCAAAATTTCCTCAGCTGCTATAGTTGAGTACCTGCCTAGATGAACCCCGCATATTTTTGGGGGAAAGGGGTGTCGGCTTTTCATTTTACATAAGTCCACAGGCCTTGATGTGGGTTTTTCCTATCAGGTTAGGTTTTCCCGTGTCCCTTGCGTGAATACGGAGGCTCAGAATCAGGAGTTTATGTGATATTCTCTGCGTTATTCGTGACTCGAAACCATTTTGCCACCACTTTGAACGCATGACAATTCAAATAAGTTTAATCTAACAGTTGAAGTCATTTATTCCATAGCTTGAACACTAAGTTTAGTAGGGGTCATAGATCGGGCGCGGTATGGGTGGCTGTGAGAAGTCTAGATTGCTTGCAGTCGAAGTCAAATGGGTCCCTAATTAAGTTGTCAGCGGACGTACCGGCGATGATGGCCGCATTCAGTAACGAGTAGAACATGGAATTAACTGCAGTCCAGTCATTCAGTATTAATGTAATATTCCAGATTCATGGTTAGGAAAGCAACAATCAACCTCATACAAGAGATAACCCGCCCGACCAGGGATGATTCCGATACCTCCTCGAGCTTAATAAAGAGCAACCTGATGCATTCAGTACTTCGACACAAAGAAAGTACGAACCGATACATAGCTTGGCGGATCTTGACTCAGTCACAAGGTCGCTGCAACTCGATAAAATCCTTAGTACCCTACCTAGACATAGGCCTGTCCAAGCGGTCTTGCCAATTCTGTCGGCTAGGCCGACCCCGGAAATCCAGCGGCTCCTGCAAGGATCGCAGCAAAATATAGCCAAGCTGTTCCAGAAGGAATCATACCCATTATCACGCACTGCGAGTAATGATATGCAACTATGTGGCCAATAAGAGATAGGAAGGATTTTGCCAGCATTACTCGAAGAGCAAACCAAGTCGTTAGCATCTTTAGTACAGTCTGCGGGTACCCAGCTCATTTTACCTTGGCCAAATCGACCCAGTGACGAACCGTCGCAATGCTGGGCACTGGCTGTTATACTGTCAAAAACGATACGGAGGTTTTGGGACCCTATCCTCGGATGTTCCCCTTCCAAGAATTCGGGAAGGCCTCCAAGGTCTCCAGATGGCATCTAAGTAAGAGGCGTGTACTTGGTCGCTGGTACCGCAATATGTCAAGTCATCTCTAAAGTCACGACCTTATTCCCGAAACTTACCCCAAACACGCCTGGAAAGCTGGCTTCTGTAGGTTAATATCATTACATCGGAGAAGTTAATTGACGTACCAGACTTCAGTAAATCGAGCTAATATGTCCTGCCCTTCGGGGATTTCTCCAACGACGTCATCATCGACGACGACACGTAAATTGTTCGGCTTGATATGGACGAGACTGAGGATATGGACTGATTGGACGTTGTATTTCCCGGATAACTGACAAATGAAGTCGGATGTGGTTCGCTCGCGGAGATATATGGCGCGGTAGTAGGGTTATCATGCATTGCGGGCTAGACTCTTCCGATTTTCTACTCACCGTCATTTTTCATAGTAACTCGTACGACGCGAGATGGTAACCGTTTGCGGCTGAATGTAAGTGTGGTGGTAAATTAAGAGAGAATCAGTACAAGCCGTTGGATCCAAGTTTTGGGTTGGATTCAAAGCTTTTTGGTTGTATCACGCAAACGCACAATGACACAATCAGAACAAATGAATATAGCCTGCAGACCTTATAGAGTGAGCTAAAGAGATCATCAACGTCACAAGGAAAGTTTGAGTGCTGATCTGTATGACAACTGATCAAGGTAGATGATGGAGAAAATACGTAACTATTGTGGCTAACGCAGTCTTTCTCGATCATACTATGGGAGATCAGTTGTGGGATATAAGAATAATGCACATATAAAGCACCCCTTAGTTGATGTTGCTGGACTAAGACTATTAACATCATACCATAACTGATTTCTATTTTTCAGATTCACTACGCAGTATGGGTTTTACCGGTGACACCCCCCAGGGAGAGATTATCCCAAACAGTTATATTGTGGTCCTAAAACCCAACCTTAACGACGAGGACGTCGCCTCTCACATAGAATCTGTCAGCAAGTCACTGCCAGTTCAGGACATTGCGCAGATTTCTCAGACAACCTTTGATAGGTTTTCCATCCAGCCCTCGGGGGATGCTGTGACTGCTCTCCAGGGAGAGCTCCAACCTACTGCTTTCACAGGGTATATAGGAGCCTTTTCCCCAAGTGCACTGGAGGCAGTTAAGGAATCGTCACTGGTAACCAA
This sequence comes from Aspergillus fumigatiaffinis, assembly GCA_012656285.1. NCBI lineage: Eukaryota > Fungi > Ascomycota > Eurotiomycetes > Eurotiales > Aspergillaceae > Aspergillus > Aspergillus fumigatiaffinis. Next base: position 47,355 of record JAAAPX010000186.1, read on the forward strand.
ATTCCTTTTTCCCTTCCTCTAGATCCAACTACCTACGGCTATTCTTCCCATGCTATATTGCTTCGTTTGATGCAGGGGGTTAAACTTCTTACTAAGAGATAACAGGTGGACTATGTCGAACCTAATCAGTACTTTCGGATCCAAGACGCGGTGGTGCAACCCTACCCACTGTCATGGGGTTTATCTCGTATCTCTCATCGAGGCCGATTTAACTCTGGAAATAATGCATACATCTATGACAGCAATGAATCTGGCCAGGGTGTAGCCGCCTATGTTGTTGGCACCGGCATTAGGCTTGATCATCAGGTAAGCATGCCGCAAGTTAAAGCACTATTTCTAACCTGTCATAGGAATTTGAGGGTCGTGCTAGATGGGGGAAAACAATCCCTAGTGGTGCTAGCGATACTGATACCCAAGGGCATGGTACACATATCGCAGGTACTATAGCAGGGGCCAACTATGGGGTTGCTAAAAAAGCAACAGTTATTGCTGTTAAAGTATTCCCAGATAATTCTTGGGCTACAGATACAGCATCCATTATTAAAGGGATGGAATGGGCAGTAAAAGATGCACAGACCAACGGAAATATCAACAAATCAGTCATGAATATGAGCGTTGGAGGAGGGATAAGCCAAGTGATGGATCAGGCTGTCGACCACACAGTCCAGGCAGGAATGGTGGTTGTTGTGGGGGCTGGTAACAGTGGTGTAAGTCATATTATCATTTCCCATATCTCATGTCTCTTCAGCCTCCATATACAACATTATTACTTAGCTATATCGTTACTAGCAAAATGCCAGCAGTTTCTCTCCGGCCCGCTCTCCCCATGCCCTTACTGTTGGGGCCATTGATCAAAGTGACTCAATGCCGGAGTGGTCAAACTGGGGTCAAAGTAAGGTCTCTGTCTAAAGAGATGGTCTTCTTCAGTCTAATGTTTCCAGTCCTCGACTTTAATGCTCCTGGAGTCGACATCGTCTCTTGTGGAATCTCAGGTCCTGATGCGCAAGCAACCATGAGTGGAACTGCGATGGGTAAGCTCAATCCTGAGGTAGCTCTCAACCATGTTCTAAGTTGTCAGCATCGCCATACATTGCTGGTCTAGCTTCCTGCCTGCGCCAAAACCCCAAGAACACTGCATTCCACTCACTCGTATATGAGCTACGCCTTCGTGCAGAAGGAGGATGCAAACCGTATACTGGACATGAAGCAGGAACACCTAATCTCGTCGCTGTGAACATTAAAGTTTAGCCATCGGCCAACCGATGATACCGGCAAGTGGCGAAATATTCAAAGGCTGAGCTATTTGATACGGGGCGGCAAAGAAGGTAGATGAAAATTATACATGTTGTAGAGATGACATTCGGAGAGGAAAAGAGTGGGGGTTGCTTAGTAAGGAGTCCAAGCAAGGAACGCTATGGAACGCGTTGAGAGGAACTTGGCACCATTTTTGGTATCAAAGCTTGAAGACAGCGACTAAAGCATCTAAAAGAGAGATTGCACATTCTTCCGAGGAAACACTACACTGGCTACTTCGTGTAATCCACCAACGAGCCGATGAGCTGGTCAAACCCCCCGAGCCGATCGCCCCTTTCAGATTCCACTAGATTCGATAGTGAAGCTATCCAACACAAACAAACAACGCGTTTCTAATGAAATTAGCTAGTATAGCGTGTAGGGCACCTAACTTTAGTATGTTCAATAATAAGCAATTACAATACCTTGGTGGCGCGCGTTTTGGGGTTTCTAAATGTAAAGGCGCGGAATCAACATAGTCGCCTTTAGACCTCGCCAAAACCCGCCCAAGCCCGTGGGTACCCGCCAAGAACCCGGCCCGTGGGTGGGTTAGGGTCTTAGTCAGCAAACCCACGGGTGGGTTTCGATTTTCATAACCCAACCCAGAAACCCAAATGGGTTGCCAAGCAACCCACAAAATAAGACAACGCCGGATAGGTCCCTCTAGGCTACGCTGAATTGCCGAAAACGGAAGTCTAGAAGGGCCCAAAAGGTATGACTGATGTGGGAATGATCAAAGTGAGAAGCTATATAGCAACCTATGCTATGTTATACAGCTCATATTGAAGTGTTATGCCTAGATTTAGTTAACTAACTGAGCAGAAGGACAATGTCAATCCTTTAGCCATGTTTCTTAGATTTAGAGAAAAAAGCAGACTTCGGATGAAGGCAAACGCCAAAAGACACATCGTCCTGAAAATCCCAGTACCTAGCCATCAATGGTAAAAGCGCCAGAAACAGAGTGCTACTGTCTGGGAACTCCCAGGCTGTTCTGGCCACCTTTCTTGTCTGATGACTCTTCACGACGTGAGGTGGTAACCGTTTGCGGCCAAATGTGGCGATAAATAGAAGGGATAGTTTTGGCCGCCGGCCCTTATGTCGCCCAATATTGGTACCAGCCGTATCACATCAGTGCCAGCGGTGTTACTGGTCTTCTCCACAATACTAAATATTAGAAGTCTCCGGTAGGGGATGTAATCGCATGATTTAGGGCTTTGAAAAGTGTATCTCCAGTAGAGTATGACCAGCTGAGAAGACAAAATTGTCTCCGAATGCGACCTACGTCAGGTTTCATTAATGTTCAAAGTATCTTGGAACCATTCGTTTGTAGAGAACCACACTCCACTAAAGGACCGACTTCGCATACAGATCTACTGAAAAATGAAGATGTAAGTTCCCATGGTTCATATGACCACCCAATGGCGCCTAATCATTGAAAAATCAATTCATCTATTTTCTCCTGCATGGCGGCCCTATCAGTCATCATTTTCCATCACTATGCGGCTGACGGCCTACGCATAAGCCCTTTGCTGCGTCTTGTTATGGTCTGTGCTCGTTCTCGAGAACGAGCACAGACCCACCAAGAATGAGCACAGACCCACCACCAAGGGGCATCACATCTCCAGCCAATCAGACTATCTACAACCTGGTGAATATGGACACAGTAGTACGACGTACAGGGTAGATCATTTTGATAGACCTGTCCGGTGGCTCACCTCCCAACTCACATTGTGCATCAGGCAAAGTCACCACGTATAGATGCCCGGGAAACACCATTGTTACTGACCACGAGGTCCTATCCAATGGTCCGGCTCCCCCCCCGACGACACCATTTCTGTTCCACGCGGGGTCCTCACTCCGCAGGGAAGATTGACTCCAGCTGGATGGCCACTCCTACCAATGCTCACGTTTTTGAAACTAAGCACGACATTGTGCAACTAAGCACGACATTGTGATCCTCTGAGCGTAGATCTGAAGCACCTTGTGATTACACGTAGAAGTGAGGAGTAATGGAAATGGTTTAGAGACGAAAGCAATTGGTGAGACGGCGTAAATCTGACATAACATCCTGAAAGAGCAAGTTACAAATTAAGCCCAATTGGCAAGACCATACAAGATCAAGTCTGTCATTCCCTTTCCACCGGCGCTAACACTATGCCAATGCTTCCCACTAAAAGATCCCGTCAGCCCATCGTCCTCAAACTCTTTCCCACTCATGACACCCACGCAACGTTGCTGTGCATCAAGGACCCCGAACATTGGGCCCCCACTCCAGCCCGGCGTACTGAAGGTGTGCGCTTCAAGCTCTCGGCCGACAGCCCCTTCGGCATCTACTTGGTGGAGCCGTATCTGTTTCTCAATCATCATGACCTGTCCATTCATTGCATCTCCAGGATAGCCGACGGAGGTCCATGGTGTGCTCGAATAACCGGCATTGTCGCTCCACCACTGGCTGCCAAGCCAGCCACATGTAGCACCGATCGGGTTATACAAGCGGCAAATTACATAGTCAAGGCCCGTCACGTTGTCTGTATTCCGCAATCCACGGAAATCTTGAACGTAGCTGGAGCCGTATGGTTCAGAGCCACTGTGGTAAGAGGGCACAAAGCGCATCCACCAGCCTGGCATGGCTCCTGTTCCAGAGGAATTCCAAGGTGCACAGTGGCTGGCAGTAAGGAGGAGATTGCGGCCGACCATTGCAGCACTCCCAGTCCAAAGAGGGGCAGTAAAATTGGCATTTGCGCCAACAAAGAGCTTTCCAATGCAGGAAAAAGGGTAGGTTTTATAGTCAATGACTTGATCGCGCTCCACGAGACGATCAGCGCGACCATCTGGGAATAGTTGCTTGAGCTCGTCTGCCTTTTGGGCTTTGAAGTGCTCAGTCTTGGCTTTCTCAATATCAGTGACCCCAAGGCCTTCAGGAACGAAAGAATCTGTACAGTTCTTGGAAGGAACGTTATTTATTTCCACGGGCGTATCGAGCCTACTAGCGGTCTGGCCAACTAGAGCTTTAATTTGGAGAGTGAAGCCTCGGCCACCTTCATCCCCTCCAAAGAGGGATTCCTGGGACATAGCGAGTTATGTATATTGCGACAGTCAGATAATGATATAGCAGTTGAGCTTGATAACGGAAAATTAGAGGATAAAAACTATGTATTGAGAATCAATGATAATTGGGCGCGTAGCTGATACTTATTAATAGAGTCGAGATTTAGTCTTCTTAACCTGTGCTACCAGACTAGAACCGAAATAGAGAGGGGATCTAATCCCTGGGGACGTGACGGACAAATATATAATGGCTGATGGCGGCTAGGGGAAAAAAAAAAAAAAGTGGAAAAGATGACGTTACCCCCAAGGTGAAAGCGCTAATATACTTGCCGACCTGGTTCTAGGCCCATAGTAGTTCAATTGATATGCTCTGTAGACGTTTGTGGCTTCAGATCAGAATGTTTCCGGCCGTCTAAGAGTATTAAGGTTTTCTTTTTAGTAGTAGTTATTACGTAGAGAAGTTGCATGACCAGTATATGCCTGGGGCTAGATCTTCCATGCTGAAGATATAACCAAGTAGTTGCGTATCTTAATTCACATCAGATGATACAAGTATACTAGCTCGACTTTCCAGACTCCTAAATATTCCACTGGCGTGTTCTAGACGCTCTGTCCTACAGTTATCAGAATCTGGGGCAGGTGCATCATGAGACTAGGTGGTGAATAAGCTTCCACAAACCTCCCACTCTTCTAGATCTACTGAGCTAGAATCTTTGGATCCATCCTTCCCTTAATTAACTTATCTAGGTATTCTCTGAGCAGACAACTGTTTTACCTTTTCACCGGGCCAATTAAACAAACTTCTCAACCCGAAATCCCTCCGCACTTTACGCTCTTGGTGGACTGCACGGCCACGAGTATGGCCTGCGCACCGACCTCAACTGTCCATACTCCACAGGATCTAGAGCCTGAGAAGGATTCACGTGGTATATCGTAGGTGATAAGTATTTCTATTCAGAGATATTATTGAGTTGCTCGCCTGATATTTACTTGGCCTGCAGGTTGTGGAGCCCCAAGCAGTTGAAATTCCCGCAGCAAGCTTTCCCTAAGCCTTTCCCCCAAAATGTCGCCACTAGTCCTGACAGTAGTGCAGGCTCAGATTTCCTTATCGACCCTCAACTTGTCGCCCCCGGGCAATCTGGCTAAAACCCAGTGACATCTAATAAGCAGATAATAACACAGGGGAAGATGCTACTAGCCTCCTTTTCAAGTCCGGGTGGATACGACATGGATACCATTTGCTATCTGTTATTCCCCTTACACCCTATTTAAACTCTTCAATATTTCCATAGTACTGTCATAGAGTGTCAGGAGATGACATCATGGGGTACAAGGCATGTGCAAGGATATCCTTGCCTAATATATTCGAACAACATAACTTCAAAAGACCACCAAAGCGCTACTGTAGTACTAGCGTGAGCAATTGTTTTCCGCTCCAGAACCTCGAGCTCTGAGGGCAAATATGATGTGCCATATCAACTCAGCCTCGTGATGACGTTGGACTTCAGCTTCAGTCAAATGACAATGTTTATATAGTTCGAAGAGGCCCTCTACTTAGTCTCCGTTAATTGTCAGTGGGGTGAGGTCGGGTGAGGTCTCTGGCACAAAACAAACAAGCCTTGGGTGATTCATAATGGCAAAACATTTCCTAGATCTCGAACACGGGCACTCAGAGAGCGAGCCTTTAATCAATCCTGACGGCCCCTCATCGAACGAATAATAGCCAGTTAGAAGGAATGATGTATAATGTCCATCGCACCAACCATCTTTGATCATATATCCCACCGGTATAAACAGCGATCCCTTGTAGGGGGTTTTTTTTTTCCTAATTCTTGAACGATGCGGTCATGTCACCATATTTTACCTTTCCAGTAAAGTCCGCGGAATACTAACCCTCGTTTAGTGTTCAGCGGCTCAGAATGCCATTCCAGTCATCGAAAGTAGCATTGGAAAGTCACGCAGAGCTTGACAGCAGATCAGAAAGCAAAATTAGACCTTTTCATGTCGCTATATGGTCGTTTTGATGGGTCTGAACTAGACGAAGTGTATAATGCAGAGAACATACTTGACAATGTGAAATGTATGTGTGAGTGCTTTAGCTTGTCTGACTTACTGGTGTCGGAGCTCCATTTATAGCATTTTTGAATAAATACGCTGGAGGCCTCTCCACTAATGGGGTTCGAATTGATTTCTTTTGCGAGGATTCCAAGTGGGAGTTCGTGAAAAATGAAGATGGCGAACATGAGTACTTCCTGACGGGTTTTCTTATGATCGTAATATGCCAATTTGAAATGTTGTTGGATGTGATGGTGGATAGTGTTCATGAACGGGTCTCTCTAGGGTTCTTGTATTGCTAACACATCGTAGCTGATGATCTTCCTGTCTCTTAACCTGGTCTCGTGACTTCCTGACGCTATACTGGAGTATTGATAGTGTGGATTGTCTGGTCATTGTTGACTGGAAGGTGCGACTTCAAAGGAATTTGAGATCGACTGCATGTTTTCCCCTGGAGCTGGTTTGTTCGATTGCGCTACCCTTTCTCTCCTAGTGTTCGCGGAGCTTTCAGCAAGAGCTCGGCGTGTGAGAGTGCGCCGTCTCTTATGTGCTGTTTGCCACTCCTCTGCAACTGCCCGGGTGGATGGCTGTACGCTTTTCCTCTAGTCGTATGAGAGTGGTTGGAAACTACACTCCGCTGTGAGCTTCCTGGTACGTTGCTGTCGGACTGCGTTCTTGTCGGACTCGACGGACGCATCAAGGCTCTCTGTATCCCTGAGAGGACTCCTACAGCTGACATCCCAGAATCGTCCGTTTCGTGGTAGAAGACAGGTCGAGTCTGTCGAGCCTGTTCAATTCTTGCCAGCTCCTTTCCTCTCCTTGGACAGGCGTTGCTACATGCTGTATGTTGACCTTTACATAGCACGCAAAGCGGTGCCGGTTTGTGGTCCGCTTCCTTCACCACGCATTCCTTGGTATTGTGCTTTCCCGCGTAGTGTCCGCGTCGCCCCTCGGCATCGCACAGAGGTCCGATGTGGCTGTATTCGCGGCACCGGTGGCACTGCTTGAGTCTGCACGACCGGTCATACAGGACGCAGTCGTGGTGAATCGCGTTCAACACCAGCCCTTCCCGGATGACTTGATCCGCGTGATATTTAGTGGTAAATTCCACAATGAGGTGGAGATTGGTTTCCTTCTCCCTTCATTGGTCAGCCATCTCACGTGAGTTACCTTCGCTCCTTCATGGATTACTGCGTTCTCGGACTCAATCTTCTCGATGGCTCTTTGCTGGTTATCACTATCAATTGATTCTGTATTGGTATGTACCCCGTGTACGAGTACTCCGTACCTGGGCTTGATCACTCGTGCGGTTGTTCCAAGGACTTTGACCCATTCTTCTTCGGTGCTCTTCAGTGTGTTCGCCTCTGCTGTGGTTGGAGTATGAAGTACTACATCGACGCTTTTCAGCTGCTTTGCTGCTTTGCTGCTATGACGCGTGGGAATTTCCCAAGCAGATTTAACCGTGATCCCAGGGCATCGTTCACTCGTTTTTGGATGTCCTCCGGCGACACCTAACGGAAAACGGCCGCAGACTTCGCATCTAATTTCACGACGGTTTCCCTATCCTTGACACTTGCGGTTGTGGAGGCTCTGCTATTCGGGGTCGACGGGTACGAGGGCGTGCCTGAGCGGACTACGTCAGCCCAGAAAGCGATTCGGGTGGCTGCATTGGGCGTGATGAGAGCGGGCGATGCGAGTGCATTGTTGACAACGTCCTTGATGAGGGTGAAATCCTCATGGTCGGCTGCAGGGAGTTCAACTTTCCCAGAGTTTTCTGTGCCGACGGGTTTTCTTGGCTAAATTAATCACGCTACTCAGAAAGGCTTCCAGTGATTGGGTTGGTAGTTTGGCGCGTTTGGTGTTGTCAAGCCCCGGCAGTGCTGTAGCCTCCGCTATGATTTGGGTGGCATGCTCAAGGTAGTTCAGGGGCTGTATCCCTAACACTGGCCAAATAGTCCCACCAACCATGACTTCCGGGTACTAGGCGATAGCCAGAGGCCTTTATGTAACGAGGAATTTCAAAAATTTGCTCTGAGCTGAGGGTAGTTGTTTTTTAACCTCGGTGGTCAGTCGATAATCTGATGATGATGGTGACCAGGGTATACTTGTTGTATCGCAATACTATTAGAGCGCGAAGATCCAGGGAAGAACCCACCAACGTCAGGCAAACTACTTGAAAAAGTGGCAAAATACTATACTGCACTAATGTAACAGGTCCAGTATTGAATTTGTAGACCAAAAAAAGACAAAAGACAAAAAACACAACTTAGCACATACATCATACTAAAAGCACTTTTATCCTAGCCCGTTCGTTACCGAGAGCATTTCATTTTCCTCTCTTCCGCCAGGTATCGATAGCAATATCTAACCAACCTTCCTGTTCACAGCAGCGAGGTTCGGGGTTCCGACCTCATGTCCGGTATATGGCTTACACCCCCCTTCTGCACGGAGGCGCAATTCATATGCAAGTGAGTGGAAGT